>CM035158.1:23334544-23517985 GCA_020205615.1 Panax quinquefolius
TAGTGCAAAGATGAATGATTTCTTAAGAATATCTTTGGCACAGTAGTGCAAAGATGAATGATTTCTGAAGAATATCTTTGGCACAGAGTGTGCAAAGATGAACAGTGTTTAAATGAACATGACCAATGATGAATATCTTTGGCTGTAGTGCAAAGATGAATATTTGATTCTAGATGTATATTGATTGATGTTACGAGGATAAAAGATAGACGATGAACTTTTAAATTCATACATAGAAGATAGTAGTTTGCATTCTCTACTTAACTCTTCTAATGAATTATTATTTCATTGCGAATATTGATTTAAAATTTGTTGTCTATCAGTATTCTATTATATTTTTCCTGTTGAAGACTAACGATAATTTGTTGTATATTATCTTAGTCATAATATTCTTTTTCTTGAGCTAGTTGAGCTCACCCTTTTCCTTTTTGTTCCATTTTTCTCGGAGGCGAGAATATAATGAAGTATGCAGTCTGGGGTATGGAATGAAGGTTTTAGAAAGGATTGTTTAGTAGTCCTCACCATTTTTGTAAATTAATGTATCAATAAATGTGATGAGGATTTATTTGAGTATAGATATTGTCTGCAGAAGATAATATTTGTATTCAAACTCACGCTTTCTTGTTGTAATAATAAAGTTGTAGTTGTTTTCGCATTCATGTATTGACAACTCGTAATGGTGATGTATACCTATTTTTTGGGGCGCCACAGCTTGGTATCAAAGCTATAAGTAAGGAGCCCCAGCCTCTCATTTGGTGACTTCTGTTGATGGGGGATGCAAAGCGGGACTCTCAGTAGGGGACGCCAGCTTCATGCAAGTGGCAAACCGATAGGTATCAATGTGAGGTCTTGACACAAGTTGGTGTCTAGAAAGTTCTGATTGGTATCGAGAGCTTAGGGATATGATCTCCAAGAGATCGGGGAATAGAACTAGGAGGGAGAGACGAGTAAATCCTTCGCTAGTGTGTCCTACCTAAGCTTATTTGTTAGTTGGTCAAGATATAGGGATATTATGTGATATATTGATTTCCTTAATTAACCCTTGTTTTATGACAAATTTGAGAATGTCGACCGAGAATATTAACAATGGAAATGAGACCGTGGAGATGCCTGTACTCACCAACGAGGAGAAACGTGCAACAGTCAGCAATGTTCCTCCCCGTGAACAACACCATTGAAGCGAGATGATGAACGAGGGGATGTTTAGAAGTTTTTTGCAGCTCATGCAAAATCGACGAGGAGACTCGTGTTCAAAATACGAGGAGGAAATGATAGCAATTCACGGGTTGTCACAACCCAAGCGAGCTCAAAGAGTCAGGACCACCGAATTTAAGGAAAAGCGATCCGATCATGGCGGAAACATGGATCAAACAAATTACCAAGATATTCGATGTCTTGGGATGCACGGAGAACAGAAGGTTCCATTCGCCACCTTTATGTTCCGTGGCGAGGCGGACTCATCGGTGGGAGTGCATGAAGCGTACTCCATCCACCGCACTCAAGATGTCACGGGAAACGTTTGAAACTATTTAATGACAAATACTTTCCCGAAAGTGTTCGTCGTATATGAAGGAAGTGGAGTTCATCGATTAGAGCAAAACAACATGACGGTGTCTCAATGACGAGGCAAAGTTTGCGAGTTATCCGTGTTTGCACCTCATTTGGTGGAGAATGAGGAACGATGACGCGGATGTTTCTTAGAGGTTTGAAACCCAAAGATACGTCGAAGATCTCATTTCTCATAAATTATCTCTTTATTCGGATGTTGTAAAATGAAGGCTCAATTATTAGAGCGAGATAACGAGTACGGTCAACCGAGGACCACAACCGGGATCGTGATCGTAGATAGAGATAGCGATCAATGAAATAATGATAACTGCGGAGAAGAAAAAAAGACGACAGTAAATGGTAACCACTCGGTGGTAATCATGGCCATGAAAATAGAAGAAGCGAGTCGAGGAGATTTTAAAAGAGGAGATTTAACAACGACCATGTGAAGACGCAGTCTTGCGCGAATCGGTTCTAAGGGAGGAGAACGACCACCGGTCATATGCTACAAATGCGGAAAAGAGGGACATATCAGTCCAAACTGCCCACAACAGTTCAAGGTATGCTATAATTATGGAAAGGAAGGACATATCGCTCGAGATTGTACAGTAGCGAAACCTAGTTCAGCGGGGACGGTGACTCAAAAGACTGTCCCAGAAAAAGTCAAAGTCAACGATTCCGGAAGAGCGTTTGTTGTGATCGGTCATAATGCGAGGAACCCAAACGAGGTGATCACGGGTAAGCTATTTATAAATTCTTGCGAAGTTTATACCTTACTTGATACCGGTGCTACCCATTCATTTATCTCTCCTGCATGTGCTCAACGTTTAAACTTGACTCCGGAGAAATTAGACTTTGACCTATCTGTGGAAACTCCGTTAGGAGAAACTTTCATCACATCCACTCGCTTATAAATCTTGTTTAATTCAAGTTGGCACCATTACCTTACCCGCTGACCTTATCTCTTTAAAGATACTTGCTTTTGATGTGATTTTAGGGATTGATTGGTTAACTACTCATCATGCCAAAATTGATTGTTTTCGTAAGGTTGTTAGTTTTCATATTCCTAACCAACTCATGTTGTATGCAATTCAAGCAACTAAACCATTAAAATCGATCACCATCATATCTAATCATAAAGCTATTCGCTTATTAAAAAGCGGATGTCAAGCTTTCTTAGCCCATGTTATGGATTTGAATAAAGACACGTCAAATTTGAATAATATTCTGTTGTTATTGACTTTCCCGGACGTATTTCCAAGAACTTCCCTTGGTCTACCCCCGAACGTGAAGTTGAATTCTTTATTGATCTTGAACCCGGTACAAAGCCCATTTCTAAAACCCCATATCGAATGGCTCCTATTGAACTTCAGAGTTAAAGGTCCAACTACGAGAATTGTTGGACATCGGTTTCATTCGTCCCTAGTACATCTCCTTGGGGTGCTCTGTTTTTATTTGTAAAGAAGAAAGACGGGAGTATGCGACTTTGTATATTGACTATCGGAATTGAACCATGTCACCATCAAGAATAGGTATCCTCACCTCGTATTGATGACTTGTTTGACCAATTGCAAGGGGCACAATTCTTTTCAAAATCGATCTTCGATTCTGGATATCATCACCGAAGATTAAAAGCGAGATATTCCAAAGACGCCTTGAACTTCGGTATGGGCATTATGAATTCTTAGTCATGTCTTTCGGACTAACTAATGCTCCTCGCGGCTTTCATGGATATGATGAACCGAAGTATTCAAGGAATATTTGGATCAATTCGTTGTTGTCTTTATTGATGACATCCTCATATATTCCAAAAGCCGTGAAGATCATGAGCACCATTTGAAGCTGGTACTCCAAAGGCTTCGTGAAAACCAACTATATGCCAAATTGAAGAAATGTGAGTTCTGGCTTGAGGAAGTAGCATTCCTTGGGCACGTGGTGTCGAAACATGGAGTATCTGTTGATCCGAAGCGAAGATTGAAGCAATACAAAGTTAGGGAGCAACCAAGTCGGTGGATCAAGTATCGTAGTTTTTGGGCTTAGCTGGTTATTATCGGAGATTCGTGGAAGGGTTTTCTCGAATCGCTACTCCATTAACTCAGCTAACTCGGAAGGATACAAAATTCGTTTGGAGCGAAGAATGCGAGAAAAGTTTCCAAGAGCTTAAGAGGAGACTTATTTCTGCACCTGTTCTAACAATACCATCTGGTTCGGATGGATTTGTTATCTACAGCGATGCTTCAGGCAAAGGGTTAGGATGTGTTCTCATGCAACATGGGAAAGTCATAGCCTATGCCTCGCGACAACTTAAAGAGTATGAGAGGAATTATCCTACTCATGATCTAGAGTTGGCGTGATCGTTTCAAGCTTAAAGATATGGAGGCACTATCTATATGGGGAGAAAGTGGAGATATATTCTGGACCATAAAAAGCCTTAAATATTTCTTCACTCAAAAGAACTCAACATGCGGCGGCGACGTTGGCTCGAGCTATTGAAAGACTACGACCACACTATTCAATACCATCCCGGTAAAGCGAGCGTAGTAGGTGACGCATTGAGTAGAAGATCATATGCGGAACGCAGTGCGATGATGTCAAGTATACGACAGAGCCAACTTTAATAGAAAAGTTAAGGTTGCTCAAGCCACCGAATCTTGAGCCGATGCGTATGAAGAAGAAAGTACAAGAAGGAGCTATTCCTAAGCGAGAATTGATGAAGAAGGAATACTTGAGTCCACTCTAGACTTTGTGTTCCTAACGACTGATTTGAAGTACAAGATTATGATGGAGGCACACAATCGCCATTTGCAATCCATCCTGGAAGTACTAAAATGTATCGTGATCTTCGACATACATTTTGGTGGAACAATATGAAGAGAGAGATTGCAAAGTTTATCTCGATGTGTTTAACTTGCCCAACGTGTAAAGGCGGAGCATCTTGTACCTAAGGGTCCGTTGCAACCACTTGAGATTCCTGGAATGGAAGTGGGAACACATTACTATGGATTTCGTTCACGGGTCTTCCTACGGTTTCTCAAGGCATCAATGCTATTTGGGTTATTGTTGATAGATTAACCAAGTCTGCTTTCATTTCTTGCCGACACGGAGACTTATTCCCTTGAACGCCTTGCTAGTATGTGACGTGAATGAGATTGTGAGGTTGCATGGCATGCCCAGTATCCATAGTTTCGGATCGTGACCCAAGATTCACTTCAAGATTTTGGGTTAGCTTGCAAAAAGCTATGGGCACGGATTTGCGATTTAGTTCGCATACCATCCCCAAACGGACGGACAATCGAAAGGACTATTCAAACTCTTGAAGATTTATTAAGACTCGTGTCCTGAACTTCAAGGGCGCTTGGGATAAGTATTTACCATTGGTGGAATTCTCCTACAACAACAACGAGCTATCGTGCAAGTATAGGTGTGGCTCCATTCAAGCATTATATGGATTTAAAATGTCGCTTCTCCAATATGTTGGGATGAGGTGGGTGAAGCAACATTGTTGGGACCCGAAAGTTAATACGTATGACTACCGAAAAGATCCAAATGATTCGACAACGATATACAAATGGCACAAGATCGACAAAAGAGTTATGCGGATCTTCATCGAAAGGACGTGGAATTTAATGTAGGGGATCATGTATTGTTGCGAAGTTGCTCCATGGAAGGAGTTACAAGATTTGGGAAGAGAGGAAAGCTCAATCCACGATTTATTGGTTCATTTCAAATTCTTGACCGAGTAGGAAATGTAGCCTATAGACTTGCGTTACCTCCGAGTATGTCTCGTGTTCATAATGTGTTTCACATATCCGCACTTCAGAAATATGTGAAAGACCCGAACCACGTTATTGAGTTAAAACCGGACGAGATAGCCGAAGACTTAACGTATGAGGAGGTACCGCCAAGATCTTGGATAGGAAGGAGCATGTCCTACGCCAAGAAAGGTCATACCACAAGTTAAAGTTTTGTGGAGGAATCATGCTATAGAGGAAATGACCTGGGAATTGGAAACGGAAATGAAAGCGAGGTATCCTCACCTTTTCGAAACACCAGGTACGTACGTCAATTTCGAGGACGAAATTTCATAAGGAAGGGAGGTTGTAAGACCCCAAAATTTTTAAATAAAAAGGAATTTCCTTTATTTATTATTTTGAAATAGTAAGGGTTGATTTGATTAATGTGGATAGTTAAGGGTACGCAAAAAATTTCAAAATAAGCAAGTGGTTATAAAATATTCATTATCGTCGGGGAATATTCGTTTGGTCGTGGAATATTCGTACTGTCGGAGAATATTCGTACGACGGCGCAGCCATGTGTGGGCCCCATAACGGAAAGCGATTGGATGAAGAAAACGACAAATATAAGTTGTTTTTAAATAACGGCGTAGTTGTTCTTGAATTATCTTGTTGGAATACCGGTGGTTAAAATACACTAATACGCGTTGTTGAAAGCGATTTACTGCGGTATTGCACCAATTATTGATTCTTACGTGAAGAAGGCATTACTCAATAATGGTTACGATAATTCTTGCTCGATATTTTATTGAGTTAATAATTGCTGCGTTGATATTTTATATTGTCATTGTTGTTTCAATAATTGTCATTACACAAGATTTTTCATTATCGAAGCAATAATTCATATTATCTGAATAATATTATTAGATAACATTATTGGCAATGTCTAGAAAGTTACTGTCTAAGGAGAGGTTTGGTCATCTAATTGCGGCAAGAAGAAGAAATTCTTATTGAAAGCCCCTCTTTCCTGAACCGCCTCGGTTGTCAATATTGTGATTCTCGTAATATTATTTGTGAATAATTAATTATTGATTTATATGATGAGGAAAATATTGATTTTATGTGGATATAGATGGAGAAAATTTTAAAATGACAATTGTTGAAAATTAATATTTTATCTTTTTCGATAAAATAATTCATTTAAATATATTATTTTAATAATATATTAACGGTTATATTTTACAATGAATGTGGGATATATGAGTATATGAGGAAGAAGAGTATTTTTGTGGCATTAAATGTTTAACACATGTTTTGTGTGTTGGTGGACACAATTATTGACCGAAATTTGATTATAGCCTGTAAAATCACCCGTTTGTGGATTTCGGTCCAATTTCTATTTGGAATTTGGAAAAACTTTCTTCTGTAAAAAGTTGTAGAGAATTGAATTTCCTATAAAAACTCATGAGATTCGAATTTTCTGATGAAAGGGCTATTTATTATGAATTATTGAAGTTCAAGTTCAAAATAATTGATTTTTGGGAGTTTAAATTATTTTTGTTAAGAAAAACGTTTTTTGTATTTTTTTTGGACATCATTAACATGTGTGGCTGGTGTTTTGACCAAAAGGTGGGCTAAGAAAAATTTGTATAATTATATTAATATTATATTAAATTTTCTGCTTTGGTGTTCTAAGCAATTTCCTATAAATAGGGTGCTTAGGTTAGAATTGAAAAACACACCAGAAACTGAAGTTTTCTCTCTATTTCTCTCTCGATATTTTGAGCGTATTCTTGTGAGTATTTTGAGTATACTTTGAGTATTGATATACGGTGCAAGTTCATTCAGCGTTATTCCAGTCAGAAGTACTGCTCTTTTGAGGTAAGGGATATTATTTTTTTTCGTAATGATATTATTTCTTCAATATCATTATGCTGAAATGTTGATCTGAAGTTTTTATCAAATTTGGAACTTTTTCATGTCGGGGTTACTATTCATGAGTTACTATTCATGAGTTACTATTCACGAGTTACTATTCATGAGTTACTATTCACGAGTTACTATTCACGAGTACTATTCATGAAGCGTGAAGATATTTTTGTGGAATTTCTATCTTTTGGTGTCGGAGTTACTATTCACGTATACGGCACTATTCACGTATACGGCACTATTCACGTATACGGTACTATTCACCGAAAAATAAAATTTCTTCTTTTCGTCCAAAATATCTATTCTGGATACTAACTCTGATTGTATCCATGTTTTGATCATTCTTGAATTTTACACCACTATGATTATTTTTGAGGTATTTTTGGACGTGGATAAAACCAAGTACGAATCCTTAATCCTTAATCCTTGTCATTTTGTTTCACTGGATTCGTTTCTTTAAAAAAAAAATATATATATATTTTTCATCATCCTCAGTCTTAAATGATGATATTATGGAATATCTTTGGCCTGTAGTGCAAAGATGAATGATTTCTTAAGAATATCTTTGGCCTGTAGTGCAAAGATGAATGATTTCTGAAGAATATCTTTGGCTCGTAGTGCAAAGATGAAACAGTGTTTAAATGAACATGACCAATCGATGAATATCTTTGGCTCAGAAAAGTAAAGATGAATATTTGATTCTAGATGTATATTGATTGATGTTACTGGGGATAAAAGATGAGATTTATGAACTTTTAAATTCATACATAGAAGATAGTAGTTTGCATTCTCTACTTAACTCTTCTAATGAATTATTATTTCATTGCGAATATTGATTTAAAATTTGTTGTCTATCAGTATTCTATTATATTTTTCCTGTTGAAGACTAACGATAATTTGTTGTATATTATCTTAGTCATAATATTCTTTTGAGCTAGTTGAGCTCACCCTTTTCCTTTTGTTCCATTTTTCTCGTGAGGCGAGAATATAGCGAATGTAGTACTTAGCCTGGGTATGGAATGAAGGTTTTAGAAAGGATTGTTTAGTAGTCCTCACCATTTTTGTAAATTAATGTATCAATAAATGTGATGAGGATTTATTTGAGTATAGATATTGCCTGAGAAGATAATATTTGTATTCAAACTCACGCTTTCTTCATTGTAATAATAAAGTTGTAGTTGTTTCTGTACCATGTATTGACAACTCAGAATAGGTGATGTATACCTATTTTGGGGGCGTCACAATTATAAAATAAATAATAAGAAAAATAAACCATCATAGAGATCGTTATGAGGGTCGTGGTGTTCCCCAACGCCACGACGACAAGAGACATTTTTGAAAGGTTATCATGCTAGTTTATTTATAAAACGTGAACAACATAAAATTAGTAATGATGTAACATAAAACAATATATGAAGTCGTTATGTGGCTAATTGATATATTATAGTTTATTAAATTGTGTAGGACAATTAAAGGAAGATTTAGCGTATAAATTAAATGTTAATGCACCTTTTCAATACATGAGTTTTGATCAATTTGGGGATTAATTTAGACCCATTAATTGATTGAATTTGTATTAAATTAAATGTGCATTTGATAGTCTGTTACAAGGAGATTAATATAGAGTAATATATGATTCAAGTAGGAATTATATATTGTGTTTTAATTGTATCAAAAGTGGAGAATATGAAAAGGTTCATTGTTGTTTAAGAAAACTATTTTCTTTAAGTCCCACATTGAGTAGGAATAAAACTATTTAATACTTTATAAGTATATTTGGAATAGTTTAATTTACTAGTGGTTCTAAAGGAAAGGCTTGGAGTTGGTCACATTGACGTGGTGCAAAGCACCACTTTCGCTTGCTTACTTTTGCTGTAATTCGGGGCTCAAATGTGTGTAAGACCCCGAATTTTATGAAATAAAAGTATTCAATTTTTTATAATTACTATTCATGAGTTACTATTCATGAGTTACTATTCACGAGTTACTATTCATGAGTTACTATTCACGAGTTACTATTCATGAGTTACTATTCACGAGTTACTATTCATGAGTACTATTCATGAAGCATGATAATTTTTTTTTTCGTAAGAAGGCATTACTCAATAATCAAGTTACAGTAATTACTGTTCAATATTATATTTTATTGATTCAATAATTGCTACGTTGATATTTTATATTATTGTTGTTTCAATAATTATCACGGCACAGTATTTTCCATTATCGGAGCAATAATTCATATTATCTGAATAATATTATTGGATAACATTATTGGCAATGTCTAGAAAGTTCTGTCTAAGGAGAGGTTTGGTCACCTAATTACAGCTACGCCAAGAAGAGAGAAATTTTATTGAAAGCCCTCTTTCCTGAGAACCGCTCGGTTGTCAATATTGTGATTATGTAATATTATTTGTGAATAATTAATTATTAATTTTTATGATGAGAAAAATATTTATTTTATGTGGATATAGATGGAGAAAATTTTTAAAGTGACAATTGTTGAAAATTAATATTTTATCTTTTTCTGATAAAATAATTCATTTAAATATATTATTTTAATAATATATTAATGGTGATATTTTTATAATGAATGTGGAATATATGAGTATATGAGGAGGAAGAGTATTTTTGTGGCATTAAATGTTTAACACATGTTTTGTGTGTTGGTGGATCCATTTATTGACCGAAAATTGATTATAGACTGTAAAATCGACCGTTTGTGGATTTCGGTCAATTTCTATTTGGAATTTGGAAAAACTTTCTTCTGCAAAGTTGTAGAGAATTGAGTTTCCTATAAAAACTCGCGAGATTCGAATTTTCTGATGAAAGAGCTATTTATTATGAATTATTGAAGTTTCGGAGTTCCGAAATAATTGATTTTTGGGAGTTTTAATTAATTATTTTGAGAAAAACGTTTTTGGTGAGTTTGTGAACCTCATTTAACATGTGTGGCTGGTGTTTTTGACCAAAAGGTGGGCTAAGGAAAATTTGTATAATTATATTAATATTATATTCAATTTTCGCTTTGGTGTTCTAAGCAATTTCCTATAAATAGGGTGCTTAGGTTAGAATTGAAAATCACACCGGCTCGAAGTTTCTCTCTATTTCTCTCTCGATATATTGAGTGTATTCTTGTGAGTATACTTTGAGTATTGCTATCTGGTGCAAGTTCGTTCAACGTTATTCCAAATCGTAAATCTCGCTTTTTGAGGTAAGGGATAGTAAGGGATTTTAAGGGTTATTATGTTTTTAGTTTCGAAATTTTTCTGAACCATCAAAAATTCTGGAAAAATTTGAAATGATATTTTGATGAGTTTTGTAGATTGTGTCCAAAATGGCGATTTTGGATGTATAGATTAGGAGTTATGGATTTTATGAGAAAAGACTATTTTAAAAGTAACCGCTTATAAATCCTTGTGATTAACTCCAAAATTGATGAAATTTTATTGGGAGTACATCTATATAATATCAGTATACCGTGTAAATTTCAGAATTTTGGATAAAAGTATAATTTATGATAAATGTTTAAATATTTGGTGGTTTTGGCCATATGAAAAATAGTAAATGAATTTTTAAAATTTAGAGAAAATATATGTTCAATATGGGACTATGTTATACTAAATCCCAGAAAAGAAATATTTTTGGAACTGATTTGGTATTTTTCATGAAAATATTCTAGTTATGAGTAAACGAATTAAATATGTTATGTGAAGTAAGAAAATTGGAAAATATGATTTTATGGCTTGAGAATCATATATGAGGTATATGCAGATTTTTGATGAGGGTTTTGGTTATTGGTGATGAAATCTTATGAGTTTGGCATTTTATGATGATTAAATGCATTAATTAGTAAAGTGTAAACAATTTAATTAAATTGTTTATAAGTTTTAGAAATGATTAAAATATTATTGTAATATTAATAATATTAGATTATGAGATTTCTAAGTGATTTATAACATTTGGATTAAGGTGTTATAAATATGGATATGAATTTTATTATGAAACTTTATCTTTTAGTTATCGAGGTTACTATGCACGTATACGGTACTATGTACAAATACGGGGTACTATTCACGAAAAATTGGTTTCTTTTTCTAACCAAATTATAGTTGATTTATGAATATTACTCTTGAGATTAAATCTAGATGTTTTGATTTTATTATCATATATAACATTTTTATAAACCTAATGATGATATTCTCTTTCACTTGAGTGTAAAGATGGGTAGATTATTGGTATGATCATGACTAGGGTTCTCTTTGGCCAGTAGGGAAAAAGTTGAATTGTGACTGGTATGATCATGACCATTGTATTTACAATTGAATATTTTTAACTTAAGTGCAAAGGTGAATTGATCAACATGGTTATAATTATTGTTATATAACTTCTGAAATGATTATGTATTTCTTTGATATATGAATATCTTTGGCTCGTAATGCAAAGATGACCTGTTGTTGAATATCTTTAGCCTGTAGTGCAAAGATGAATTATTGATGAATATCTTTAGCCTGTAGTGCAAAGATGAATTATTGATGAATATCTTTGGCTCGTAATGCAAAGATGACCTGTTGTTGAATATCTTTAGCCTGTAGGGCAAAGATGAATTATTGATGAATATCTTTGGCTCGTAATGCAAAGATGACCTGTTGTTGAATATCTTTAGCCTGTAGTGTAAAGATGAACTGTTGATGAATATCTTTGACCCGTGGTGCAAAGATGAATTTATTAGTATGATTATGAACAGGAACTGTGATTTGGTATAACCATGATATTTGATGTTTCGTAAAGACAATGATGAAAATTATCTTCGTCCCCGGATGAGAAGAGGAATTTAGAATCACAATTATGATTATGAAGTTATTCATATGATTGTGGAAAGGAACCGTTGATTGATGTTACAGGATAAAATATTGTTGGTGGACTTTTAACGTGGAGAAGACAATAGACTTTATAGTCTATTTGACTCTTTTAATGGATTGCTTTCGTTCACCGCAACTATGGTTGAAAAGTTTTATCATCTACCATATGTTCTAAATCTACGATTTATTCTTGATGAAGACTATTGATAATTTATTTATCTTTAGTCATAATATTCTTCTTGAGCTAGTTGTGCAGGCTCACCCTTTTGTTTCACAATTCCTTTCGTGTAATAAAAGTGTAGCCGGGTCGAGCGGGGATAAATGAGGAATAGAATGGTGGTTTATAGATGTTGAGGGTGAGGTGAATTTAACTTGGAAGGGTGTTTTGCCACTATCATACAAGATGTCTAATGACATACAAACTTCGTGTTATCATAAGACATGGTTGTGCTCATCCACTTGCCGAAGTATATTTACAAGCACTACCTATATAATCTTGGTGTTTGTTTGGAGTATAATACCCAATTAGAGACAAAGTGGAGATAATGATATGTCGAGAGAAGACTCACCATTGGGAAGAATATGATAGTAATCTTCTCGTTTTTCTTTGGGGGGCTATTGGGTCAACCAAGGATAATTCTCGCGGCCATATGATATCTACCATAACCTAAAAGCATGGCCTCCCATACGACGAAGGTTTCCTTGAGCACTTCCCAAAGATTCTAATTTCTAAAACAGCTTTTTATTTGTACCTTTATGTAAGGTGTCATGGTGACGTGTTATCCAAGTTGGTGTCCAGAGTTACATTTGGTATATATTGGTATCAAAACTCACAAAATATGTGTTGTTGTATTTTGCACGACAATTGTTGTAATAAAGTTGTAGTTGTTTTTCGTACCATATATTTGGCGACTCAGAATGGGTTGGATGGAATGGACCTATTTTGGGGTCGTTACACGTGGTGCGGGTTCGGGTCGAAAAGTTGCATTGGCGCTTTAGGCGCCCTTTGCACTTCGCACGTCCGCATCGTCGCTAGGAGCCTCGCCCGAGCCAAGAGCCTCTTTTTAGCATGGAACCAGATTAATAAACTTCATTAATGATTAAACAATTTTTTGTTTAATCATTATGGGATGCAAAACTGATATGTGATTATTATATCATTTATTTTACAAATGATTCATTACTCAAAATTCAGTTATGAAACTGAATAGTCTTCATCTTCTTCAATCTATCATCTTTGCACAACAAAATATATTGAGGTTCATAGTGAGTTGCTATCACTTAGAACAAGTATAGGCTTTGACATAAAATTCTGGAGGTATATTGCTAGTAGCCTTTAGCAAACCTTAGTGGTAAGGGGTAATAAACACCTTAAGGACAGGGACTACCCGTGTCAATCCTTGGTCCTAATTTTCTGTATTCATTATATTTCTTAACAATCTTAAGGTGTTTATGAAAATGGATACAGAGTCTTTCAAAATCATGAACCAGGATTTTGTCAAGCTCGATCGTTTTGATGGAAATAATTTCAGGCGTTAGCAAGATAAACTAAAATTTCTACTCACTGTTTTGAAGATTGCTTATGTTTTGGACCCTATCCTTCAGCCTATTCCAGAAGATCCCAAACCAGTAGAAGGTTAGCAGACAGATAATGATGTCATCGAAGCACTGAAAGAGCAAAGAAGGAAAAGGACTGAAGATGAGGAACTTGCTTATGGACATATCCTCAACACGCTGTCGGATCATCTCTACGATTTCTACAAAGAATATTCAAATACCAAGGAGTTATGGGACGCTTTGGAATTCAAATACAAGGTCAGGGGAAGAAGGTACAAATAAATATTTAGTATCTAAATATTTTGATTATAAGATGGTTGATAATAAACCTATCTTGGAGCAAGTGCATGAGCTCCAGGTTATTGTTAATAAGTTGAGGGTTCTTAAAATTGTCTTCGCCTGAAAATTTTCAAGTTAGAGCAATAATTGCAAAATTACCTCCATCTTGGAAAGATTTTGCTAAAAAGTTGATGCATAAATCTGAGGATTTTTCCTTGGATCAAATTCAGAAGCATCTTCGTATTGAGGAGGAGGCCCGAAGACGTGATGCTAAGAATTTGATTCAAGGACAGTCTAGTGTAAATTATTTGGAGGCAAGATCATTTAAAGGGAAAGGACCTAGTGTTAAAAAAGATAATCATAAGTTCAAGCATCCTGGACAGAAAAATAAAAAATCTGATCCTAATAAGAGAAAGGGTAAGTGTCATGTTTGTGGAGAAACTGGACACTATGCCAGAGAATGCAAACAACGCAAAAGTGGCTTCGCTAACATGGTTGAGGAGAACCTTGTTGCCATGGTATCTGATCTTAGTCTTGATGTGACTATGATTTCTGAAGTTAACATGGTAAATGAGCCGAATGGTTGGTGGTTGGACTCCGGAGCTACTGTCCATATTTGTAATAATCGAGAAATGTTTAAAACATTTAAAGAGATTATTGGACAGGAAGTTCAGATGGGAAATAGTTCAGTGGCTAAAGTTGATGGAAAAGGAACTGTGGAAGTTAATTTCACCTCCGGGAAGAAGCTAACCTTGCTGAATGTGTTGTTTGTGTCAGAAATTAGAAAGAATTTAATTTCTATTGATCTTTTAGATAGGAAAGGTTTTAAAATTTTTGTTGAGTCCGACAAAGTCATTCTTTCAAAGAATGGTGTTTTTGTTGGAAAGGGTTATGCTTGTAATGGAATGTACAAATTATCTATTAATAAGAATAGTTCTGTTTCTGCTTATATCACTTGTGCAATTTCTTTATGGCATAGTCGTTTAGGACATATAAATTCAAAGAATTTAAAAAATATGCATGCAATAAAATTGATTGATATTGGTAATACTGAACTTGAGAAATGTGAAATTTGTGTTAAATCAAAAATTATGAGGAAACCATTTCCAAATGTACATAGAGAATCACAATTGTTAGATTTAATACATACTGATATCTGTGAGTTAAATGGAATATTGACAAGGGGTGGAAAATAATATTTCATTACTTTTATAGATGATGCTAGCAGATATTGTTGTGTATTTGTTGAGAACAAAAGACGAGGCATTTAACTCATTCAAAAAAATAAAAATTAGAAGTAGAAAATCAACTTAAGAAGAAGATTAAAATTTTGCGTTCTGATAGAGGCATAGAATATTGTTTGAATGTTTTTGATGCATTTTGTGAAGAAAATGGCATTATACATCAAACAAGTGCAGCATATACACCTCAACAAAATGGTTTAGTAGAAAGAAAAAATCGTGTGTTTCATGATATGATTAATTGTATGTTAAATCATGCTTGTTTGCCAAATAATTTATGGGGTGAAGCACTTCTTACTGCATGTCATATTTTAAATAGGATTCCTAGTACTGTGATTAAAACTAGTCCTTATGAAATATGGAAAGGCAAAAAACCTAACATAAATTATTCCTTATCCTAAAAGGACTAAGTTAGGAGCTAGAGCTATTAGAAGTATATTTGTTGGATATGCCGAAAATAGTAAAGCATACAGGCTTCTTGATTTAGAGTCTAATGTAATAACTGAGTCAAGGGATGTGGAATTTTTTGAAAATAAATTCTCAAAAGATGTTGAGAATGTGGATATGCCAAAATTTGATGAGCCTAGAGGTCCTATAAGGTCTAATGTTGAGGTTGAAGAACCTAGTGTTCTAATTCAACCAAGTGGACCTAGAAGGAGTACTAGAGCTAGAAAAGATAAATATTTAGATGATGATTTCATTTCATCACAGTCTCTATTATTTTAGGTAGAAGGGGACCAAAATAATGAGGTGGTAAATGAAATACCCTATGTATATAGTCTTGAGACTGATCTTAAATCATTTAAAGAAGTTATGGCTTCTAGGGATGTTGCCTTTTGAAAGGAAGTTGTAAATGATAAAATGGATTCAACCTTGGGAAATAATACTTGGGTATTGACAGATTTACCTAGAGGTTCTAAACTTATAGGTTGCAAATGGGTTTTTAGAACAAAGTATAACACTAACGGTACTATTTCTGCTTTTAAAGCAAGATTAGTAGCAAAAGGTTTTAGACAAGTAGAAGGTATTGACTATTTTGATACTTATGCACCGGTAGCATGAGTTACTTCCATTCGAATTCTTTTTTTCTTAGCTTCATTGTATAATCTTTGCGTTCATCAAATGGATGTAAAGACTGCATTTTTGAATGGAAATTTGAATGAGGAAGTATATATGGAATAACCCAAAGGGTTTGTTGCTCCCGATAATGAGGCTAAAGTATGCAAATTAGTTAAGTCTCTTTATGGTCTAAAACAGGCACCAAAATAGTGGCACGAGAGATTTGATGCTGCTATTATAAACTTTGGGTTTAAATATAATAGTGCAGATAGGTGCATATACTCCAAAACAACTTCTGATTATATGGTGATAGTCTGTTTGTACGTAGATGATATGTTGATCATCAGTACGAATATGGTTGGAGTAAATAAGACTAAAAATTATTTATCCTCTGTCTTTAAGATGAAAGACGTAGGTGAAGTAGATACTATTTTAGGCATCAAAGTTAAAAAACATAGTGGGGGTTATGTATTGAATCAATCTCAATATATTGAAAAAATATTAACTAAGTTTAGTCATCTCGAGTTCAAGGAGGTGAATACTCCTTTTGAGAATGGAGTTAAACTCAAAGGAAATGAGGGTAGAGCTATTACACAGCCAGAATACGCAAGTGCTATTGGTAGCCTTATGTATGTTATGCATTGTACTCGGCCAGATATTTCTTTTGCAGTTTCTAAACTTAGTAGATATACGAGCAGTCCTAATATTGATCATTGGAAAGCTATTGGAAGGGTACTTGGATATCTAAAAAGAACCAGTGGCATAGGATTGTTTTACTATAAATTCCCTAGTGTTTTGGAGGGATACTTTAATGCAAGTTGGATTAATAGTGTGGGAGATAATAAATCTACAAGTGGATGGATTTTTTCTCTTGCCAATGGTGCTGTTTCTTGGGCAAACAAGAAACAGACTTGTATTTCTCACTCTACTATGGAGTTAGAGTTTATAGCTTTGGCTCAAGCAGGAAAAGAGGCTGATTGGATTAGAAATATGTTGTTAGACATAGATCTATGGCCAAATCCAATGCCTCCAATTTCACTATATTGTGATAGTGAAGCTACGCTAACAAGAGCGTATAGTGGTACCTATAATGGTAAGTCTAGACATATTGGTCTAAGACATGAATTTGTGAGACAATTGATACATGATGGTATCATAACTATTGTCTATGTGAAGTCAAGTAAAAACTTGGCTGATCCACTTACTAAGCCACTGATGAGAGATTTAATAAGTTTGACTACACGAGATATGGGACTTAAACCATTCTGAGCCAAGGGTGATGGGAACCCAACCTATTACTAGGTTACCCCTAGTTTATAGGTTCAATGGGAAAAACAAGTCACAGTTGTTGGCTGTGTTACTATCAATTTGGTCTTATATGTAGTATATAATAGTAACATCTGTTGCACGATCGAGGATGAGTTATGCTCTTAACAAAGTGTTGCACTTATAGCAACAGGAGTGCTAGAGAAACATTTTGCCTATATGAACTAGAAGTGTAGCCGCTTCTTATAGTTATGGTTTACTCTCTTAGAGGTTCAAGAAATAGGATATTGCGCATGGCTTTAATAGCGCAACGTGATTATTATGCTCACCGTAAAAGGAGGTTTTGTGTGTGTATGATAACTTCGGTCATATAATTTAAAATAGAGGTTCAATCTACGGACACCATCTATTTTGATATGACTTTGAGTTGTTTATACTAAAAGAAGGTTCAATGATCGTCATACCTTCTATTATGCATACAAACCTTAGAGTTGATAGATAATGAATTATTTGAAGAAAAGTAGTTTTTCAAACAAGTGGGGGATTGTTAATGCACCTTTTCAATACATGAGATTTGATCAATTTGGGGATTAATTTAGACCCATTAATTGATTGAATTTGTATTAAATTAAAAGTGCATTTGATAGTCTTTTACAAGGAGATTAATAGAGAGTAATATATGATTCAAGTAGGAATTATATATTGTGTTTTAATTGTATCAAAAGTGGAGAATATAAAAAGTTTCATTGTTGTTTAAGAAAACTATTTTCTTTAAGTCCCACATTGAGTAGGAATAAAACTATTTAATACTTTATAAGTATATGTGGAATAGTTTAATTCACTAGTAGTACTAAAGAAAATGCTTGGAGTTGGTCACAATGGTGTGGTGCAAAGCACCACCCGCCCGCGTCCCGCGACCTGAGGGCCGTGGTGCGGGTTCGGGTCGCAAAGTCGCATTGGCGCTTTAGGCGCACTTTGCACTTTGCACGTCCGCACCGTCGCTAGGAGCCTCGCCCGAGCCAAGAGCCTCTTTTTAGCATGGAACCAGATTAATAAACTTCATTAATGATTAAATAGTTTTTTTGTTTAATCATTATGGGAAGCAAAACTGATATGTGATTATTATATCATTTATTTTATAAATGATTCTTTACTCACAATTCAGTTATGAAACTGAATTGTCTTCATCGTCTTCATTCTATCATCTTTTCACATTAGCATATATTGAGGTTTATAGTGAGTTGCTATCACTTAGAACAAGTATAGGCTTTGACATAAAATCCTGGAGGTATATTGCTAGTAGCCTTTAGCAAACCTTAGTGGTAAGGGACAATAAACACCTTAAGGATAGGGACTACCCGTGTCAATCCTTGGTCCTAATTTTCTGTATTCATTATATTTCTTAACATTAAAGAACACTTTAGGTAAGTTTCCGATCTCTCATTCAATTTATGTGTTGAATGCATGTTCTAATTTACGCAATGCTTTTATATTGTGTGAGTTCAAGTTTTCTGACTTAAACATGAATTTATATATTGTGTAAGTATTCTATGACCTTGTACAAATTTATTATTTTGTGCAAGACGTGAGTTTAAATTGTGGAGTTTTATTTGTTATATAAATTCATCATATGATGTGATATAAGCTATGAAAAATGATTTTATGCCATTAATTTGTTATATAAAATTCATCGTATGATGTGATATAAACTCGATTTGTTGAACTATAATTCAGTCAGATTATTTATTAGTGAAATATGAATTGTAATAATTCTTGAATTGTGTTAAGTTAATAATGTCAAATCAAATATTTTGGGCAAGTATTCGTATGTATTTCACCCCGTGCAATAATGTGTTATGTGGGTAAATGTTGTGTCATAGTAGTGAAATAGATACAGTAAATGTCAAATCTATGAAAAAACATAGAAGAAAGATTAAGGTCTTGAGGTTTAGTCAATATGTCATTTCAAAAACGTTATATGAAAGGAAATAGTTGTTCCTATTTATTCGAAACTTCTTTACAAATATTGTTTAGTTGTTGAAGTTTTCAAAGAACATGTTTTTATTCATTATGCTTACGCTTGCTTAAAATAAAATATTTTCAGGAAAGGTAGAATGAATAGAGGAATCCGGTGAAGATTATCGAAAGGATCAAGTATTGATTAGAAGAATTGCATGTTAAATTATATGTATCTGTTGTGGCGGAGAAAAGTCACAAATGTATTGTTGTTATAGATAAATGATGTAATATTTATTAGTATTATGATTTGAAAATGTAAAGGCCTTAGAACCTGAGATTAGAATTGATATATTGTAATAATATTTAAATTACATTTATGTCTTAAAATTATATGGGTGTATGCATTGAATGAGTAGCACCGTGATGCACCGGATCCGGGTTTAAAAGTAGACCGGAGTTTAGGGGCTTTACATGTTATGAATCATTACTATATATATATATATATATATATATATATATATATATATAAATGAAAAAAAGCCAATTAATATTAGGATTAGGTAAGATAATCTTATTTTGAATATTTTATTGTAAAACCATTACGAATTCATGTTTCCTTATAAAACTACGATACTATTTGATAAGATGATCTTATTTTGATTGTTTTCTTATAAAATTATATTACTAATTTTTGTTTCCTTATAACACTACCATACTAATTTTAATTTCTAATTTGAATCGGTAATTATTAAAAGTTGACTTAATGTAGGAAAATATCAAAGGTCTAATAAAAAAAACAAATTAAGTTGTATATTTAATTATAGTATAGATAGATAGACATCAACCTCTCTAATTTAAAACTCATTGATTACGACAAAAATTGACTCAAGCCATTATATATATTATTAGAAGTACTATCTCAAGATATTTGATGTAATACTCGCTTAAGTGGCAATTAAGCATGGCCAATAATTGCCTTTTTGGTCTTTTGGATACAAGTTCTTGTACTCTATTGTCTAAATTAATGAAAACTAAAAAGATAGATTGTATAGAGTAGATTGCTTTTTTTGAAGTTTTCATATTTTTTGGACAATTATAATGAAGGAAAAAAACATTGAATGTCTCAAGTCTCAACTACAATAAATTTGATCATAAAAAAACACACCTAGTAAAGGATTGGAATTGTCCTTATTAAGGGAAGGGCCAAGGATTGGAATTGTCTCCACAGTCCACACCATTCTCCCATTCTTTTTGCCCATCACATTCATTGCACTCGCGACATTTCACCTAAACATCGTATTTCTAAGTATTAAAATGCACGGAAAAGAAAATAAACGAAAAAAAAAAAATCTAAGTTTGTTATCAATTTTTTTTGGTTATTGAGTTTTTTAATAAATAAAATAAAATAAATATATGACAGAAAAATTTGGCCAATTTTCTGGAATAAGTCTTCTGCCCAAAAATAAACATATTTGAACAAAAAACTAAATAATATAAGCATATATGGTTTGACAATTAATTAAATTTTCTTGTATGGCATGATATAAGAAGGAATGCTTTTGTTTTTCTCTTATATAATTAGTTTTCTTTTATGTAAAGTACTTAACCGTTTCTCAATGAGTAGGGTTTTCTTGTATGACATGATATATATATAAGAATGGTTCATGCACTATATATATTTTGTACGATTTTATGATATTATGAGATTGATTTACGTACGGTTGGTGATGGACAAAGTTCTTTATTTAGGTGATTCACGTAAATTTATATAAAGCATAACACTTAAATATCTATCAAGATGATCAATGATACGAGAGACTAAGCAAAATGGTAACTCCTACCAACTAGTACATATATAGTTTAATGAGTTTGTTGACTAGCCAAGGCAAACCAGAAAGGAAAGAGGTGAAAGAGACATATAGATATGACTTAGATGTGCATGTACAAGTAACAGTAAACACGCCCACCAAAGCAAATGCTGGAGGGTGTGAAATTTACTACTTATTTCTTCAACTAGCTAGGAGTATTAGCCAAAGAGAGAAAAATAAAATAAATAAATAAATAAATCATAAGTATTACTATTAGTAACACAAAGCTTCTTCTTTCTCTCCCTATTAGGGAGACAGCGTGCAAGTAAATTTCTGACCCTCACTTTGGCTTTTCTAGCTTTCTCTCCCTGGGCTCATTGAATTTGTCACTCCATGAAGTTGGTCAAGATCAGTATTAAAATAAATTAATTGTATGTGTATTGTTCAAAGAATTGCATTACAACTTTAATGATACAAAACTAGTCACTTGCCAAATCTCACCTTGTACACTTAATTTGTACACTTAATTCATGTGCAAAAGAAAGAGAAGTTAATTAAGGGGTAAAGATATGACAAGTTTTTCTTTTTAATTAACTTCATTCAATTTTTCTCTCTTATTACTATTTTAGCGATAATATTAGAAGTTTATTCAACTATGAAAAATGTTAAAACATCAATCCCAAATTTACCTTACTTAAACTCTCTCCATTAATAATAATATAGATATAGATAATATATATATTCCAAGAAAAATACAACTATTTTCTATACACTTACTAATGGTTAAAATGTGTCAACTTAACAATTCGAATCCATGACTTTTTTTAATCTTTCGTTTTCATTTCGTTTGCTTCGAGAAATATATCAATCAAAATATACATTAATTTTAGGAAATTGTTAAATCTACAACAAAAAATATTATTTTCATATATAACAAAAGTATCGCAGTAGATCCTATAGCGATAGTTTTCATAGTCGCTATACATCTACGACACTTTTATTGTGAAAATAATAAAAAGTGTTGTGAATTTAACAATTTCCTAATTTTATTATCAAAAGTTTATACTCCTGTCCCATAAAAGATGACTTAAATATATTTTTCACGCAAATTAAAATATCTAAAAAATAAAGAAGAGAATATTATATAAGTTTCATTTTTGCCCATAGTGATCCTTACATATAGTAGTAGAATCCTTTTCTTTCTAAATTAGTAGATTCTACCTAAGTACATTTTAGGACAAAATAGTAGTCATCTTTTATGAGACGGGAATATTAATTTAGTCCCTCTCTCTCCTCTCCTCTCCTCTCCTCATACTGACCCTTTCCTATTATCTCTCTGTATATATATCTCTTTCACTCTTGAAACCATATTACACCAATCAGTCCAAACAATCTATTCAAGAACATTATTCATATATCTAAAATCTTATACTATGGCAGAACCTTACTCCAATTTCTTCTCGAAATGGTTCAACTTCATCCCTCTCCAGCCACACTATTCTCACTCCAACCCTCCTAATTCTTTTTCTAATCAGTCCCTTAACTTATCAACCGCTCAAAATCAACCCTTATCTTCTTCTTCTTCGTCTCCTCCTCCTCCTCCTCCTCCTCTGAGAGAAGCTCTTCCTCTTCTAAACAGCTTAAGCAGCTTTACAAAAGAAGACCATGAGTCTAATTCCTCATGTTTTCCCATGGTGGATGAACACAATATCATGTCTCAATATGAGAGGCAATTTTCTAACAGTCATGTAAACAATGAGAATGTGACTATAGCCCTACATATAGGGCTCCCTAGCCCTAGCCCTAGCCCTAGCCCTAGCCCTAGCCCTAGCCCTAGTTCTGATTTGCCAGCTCCAAATGAAGAGGGAATAGATAAAGAAGGAGCTCATCATGTGCTTTTAGGGTTGCCTTTGAACAGACTAAACAAGGGTCAATATTGGATTCCTAACCCTACTCAGATTCTCATTGGTCCAACTCAGTTTTCATGTCCAGTTTGTTGCAAGAACTTTAACAGATACAACAATTTGCAGGTAATCTACACAAACATATCTAAAGTAATTGATGTTTAATTATATAATTAATTAGCCCATTTTATTGTTTTTGATTTTTGATAATTTCTTCAAATTTCCTCCGAATTGAATTAACCTCCGGTGTTAATATTTGAAGAGTATCTCTATATATTTATATATTTTGTGTTAATTTCTACTAATAAGTTATGAGCTTTTGCTAGTATCATATATAATGTAGTTCTTTAATTGAAGATGTTATTCTTTCTTACTTCATTGAATTTTATATTCTGTTCTTTTGAAATTTTTTGATGAATTTAAGTGGTGTGGGTATATATTTAATTAATTATTGAAGTCAAAACAGTCATATATATATATATATATATATATATATATATATATATATATATATATATATATATATATATCCATTCATTTAGACTATGTATCCATTATTAAGAAAGCCACTAATTAACTACAGCTTTTCTCTTGAATACATAATCCCTTCAGTTTCCTTATCATTTTTTTTGTCAATAGAAGGTAGTCTTGGTTTTGCCTTTTTTATTTTAATTTTTTTGGGTAGTCTTAATTTATTGTTCCTTTTTGAAAATTGATCTTTTATGCACAAAGATGGTGGAATTTTGTCTAACAATTAAAGTTAATAAATAATCAATTTTATTTAATTAATTAAATTATAACCTAAATGACACTCTAGAATAATTGAATTACTTATCTTTCACTGGTATAAAAAATATTTAAGTTAATGGAGTTTTCAACCATCAAAATATTTAAGTTACCGTTAAAAGTATAAAAGAATTTTCATCAAAATTTTGATGAAAAATTTACATGTTCATCAAATGGTGAAAAACTATCTGATTACTTTCATTTTTGAAAAAAATTATACTATTTAATATTATAAATTAATTGACCGGTGTTGATTACAATTATACTATCTAAACTTATAAAAATATGATGTATTAGATGAAATTGGAAGGAATGTGTATAGGAGGGGAGCCCTATCCAACTTTTTGAGTAACATTAGCATCAAACTTTATTACTTTTTCGCATACAAAAAGAAATAAAAAAGAAAAGCACATCCAAATAGAAAATTTTGATGAAAAATAACAACTTATTTAGTTCATGCAGTGTTCACAACTTAATCCATATTCTATGTTACTTTGAAGTTTGTGATATACTGCTAAATAATTTCCAGGTGGGCAGACCTAAAACTGACAAAATGACTTTAATCACTGTGTTTCACTGATTATTGTCATCAAGAAACCTAACTGAATAAAGTTCAGTGAATTAAAAACCACCTCTGATTCTCAATAAAGGCCGGGCAACACTAATGTCTACCTGCACTACTAATACTGTAGACTCTGCATACTGAACATAACTGTTGTTATATCTCAGAGTTAAATCACAATCACTTTTGCCCATCATGATTTCAGCTAGTAAATCTGTTTGTTCATTGACTGCAAAAATTAAATCAATGTGTGAGTTCATTCAATACTTAAAGTTTTGAATGAATTGAAGTACTTGGGATTTTGTTTTGTTTAAAATCCTTCAGTGTTCCTGCAACTGCAAGGCTTTCACTTAATTTGATATTATTATTATCTCCCTCTCGAGTAAATATTCAATAAAACTGTGTTAACATTATTAGTTATCATAGTATATCCATATCTCTCATTACGTGATGAGAGATACGAACAAATATAAACATACAAACAAGATATTATCAAGGTTACAACAAATATTTAGTTTTTACTCTGAATACTTCGACTAATGTGCATAAAAAGATAATAATGATATTCAGAGTTGGAAAAACTAATTTATGAATACATACAATACACAACTGCACCATGTGTACATGATGTTATACATTGCGCTAACATCTCAAGTTGTGGAATATCATATTTCCCATATTTAATACACTAAAATAGACTTTCATTGATTACCAAAAGTTGTGTGATAATATAAAATAACGATAAACGGGGATTTTGCCATGATAACGATGAATATTTATTCATAAATATATTCTTTGACTGATTAAATGATGCATGCAATGCACTAAAATAGAGTTGATTGTGTAACAATTGATTAAATTTCAATTTTGAATTTTCACTTCTCAACATGGGGTTTTGTTAATTTCCTAGATGCATATGTGGGGACATGGATCTCAATACAGAAAAGGCCCAGACTCTTTGAAGGGAACTCAACCAACTGCAATGCTAAGATTGCCTTGTTACTGCTGTGCTTCAGGATGCAAGCACAATATAGATAATCCAATATCAAGGCCACTAAAAGATTTCAGAACCCTCCAAACACATTACAAAAGAAAGCATGGAATCAAACCTTTCATGTGCAGAAAATGTGGCAAGGCATTTGCAGTGAAAGGTGACTGGAGAACTCATGAGAAGAATTGTGGCAAGATTTGGTATTGCTTTTGTGGTTCTGATTTTAAGCACAAAAGGTCACTAAAAGACCATATTAAGGCATTTGGCAGCGGCCATGGCGCTTTTGGTGATTATAGCTTTGAAGAAGAGGATGAAGCTGCCTCTGAAATCGAACAAGATGGTGATTCGTCCATATAATATAGTCTTATATATGTACTATCAATCAATCATGATATAATAGTCTTATATATATACTATCAATCAACCATCTATTGGTCTGGTGGTTAGTGGGTCATTTATCTGTTCAAAACTTAGGTTCAATTTCCACTCAGATCGAATGGGTGATGAAATCTATGTCCTACATGCTACTTGCAGATCTCTGAGTTTCGACTCCAACATAGGTGTAGTTGGGGTTCCTTCATATGTATGTATGTATGTAGTTGTTGTAGGAATAATTTGTCTACCCGAGAGTTTCTCTTTCTGTTTCTTAAGCTGTTGTTAACTTTCTGTAAATGATTTGTACTCAATATTTCAAGTAGAAATGTGGCACTTGGTTTTTCTATATGTAGCGAATCATTTTATTTTTTGAGTGGAAGATTTCTCATGTTTATTTATGGTCCATAAAAATGTTGTTGCCTGATCAATCTTTCTCCTCTCTCTTTTGCCTAGTTTTAAAATTTTCTTACCTGATTAGAAAGTTCAAGTACCCATTGTTGAACACAAAGATATGCACACTGTACGGTACGTAGATTAGGTTTTATATTAGTACATATTATAGGTGTTTCAAATTTACTTAACTATTTTATAGTTCATGTTTAGACGACTAATTAAATACTTCAAAGCTTAAAACACATCAAGAAGCCCACTACGACTTAGAGCTAATATCTCCTAGAGTTCTTTTATGTTTTAAACTATGGTGTTAAGTGCATGTTTAGTTAGCCATTTGGAGTGTTTAATTTGATGTGGTTAAGCGTTCGAAACTTCAAATATATTTGAAAATGTTTAGAAGCAATTTATTCCAAGTGCATCTAATTTAACTCGTGTTGCATTTAGAGCTCAAAACTCAATGCATCAAAAATGGTATGGCAGCGCATCAAAAACTACCACCGCAAACACTAGTAGCCAAATAAATCCTAAATATACATTTTTGTAGATGAAAAGGTAAGTTAAATTTGTAAGTAAGGTTTTTTTTTTAACTAAACAATAACATATTTAAGAAATAGGAGAAGACTTGATAATAGTAATCATAGTAATCCTCCATTCAAAGTAGAATTATAAGACTAGTACTATAGACATTGAATATCAATTTGAAATATTTTTAAAATTCATTTAGTTTTAATTAATAAAATGATAAATACTGCAACTTATCCACAAAATGTATTACTAATAACAAGACTGATTATCTTATAATTAATTTTAATAAATCATATCAATTTGAAGTTAAAATGTCTCTAATAGACTTTCAAAAGGTTAATAATTATCTTATATTATGAAAAAAATAGAGTAATTAACAATTTTCATTTGTCCTATTATTTTCCCAATTATTAGATGGCTGATTATAAGTGGTACTCCCATAAAGGTACGAAAGAGATCTAGAAGGAGGGGCGTGGTTGAATTGATTCTTTAAATTTTTTTTTAAAAAAATATATTATCAAATCAATTAAGTAATTTAATTGATTGAATTAGAACAACAAAATGTTTTAAGAAAAACCCTTCAAAAATCAAAATGAAATCACAAAGAGGTTCAAAGCACCAAAGTCTCCTAGTCTTCTCTTCTACTTCGAGTAAGGAAATTCCACTAAGGAGGGTAATCACAAATGTTACGGTTCTCAAAGAAATTTTACACAATGATTCACAAAGAATCCTTGAATCCACACAGACTTGGTTTACAAACGCTCACTTAGATCAGACAAATCACTAAGTAATTTTTTTTTGAGGTGTTGCTAAGTTGTTTTTAAGGCTTTTCTTCGAATGACTTAGTAGCAAGGTGTATTTCTTGGAATCGTAGAGTGGAGTAAGTATGAACTTAGAGTTTCAGCGTTTCGACTTGATTGATTTCTTGTATATGTGGATACTTGAATTTGGGGTAAAATGCAAAGTCGGCCACTGAACTTTAGGGATTTTTGGGTATTGAGCCCTTTTTCTTTTGGTCAACGCAAATTGAGCCCTTTTTTTATTAAAAAGTTTGGACTTTGAACCCCAAGCGCCACAAGTGCGTTGACTTTCTTACGTAGCACGTGATCATTTTTGAATTTTTTTCCCCAAAAATATGTAGCTACTTGGATTTGAACTCAAAATCTCTTGTATGAAATTTTGGCCCACTAACCAACTGAGCTACAAGGCCTACTTATTATCATTTTACAAGGATTAATATTTATAACTAAATTAGAACTACTAATAGAATAATGTTGTATCAATTCGAGCAATTAAGGGTTATTTTGTATTAGACAATAATAATAAAAAAAACAACAATAATAATAATAATTACTATTATTATTATTACTATTATAGTTATTATTATTATTATTATTATTATTATTATTATTATTATTACTATTATTATTATTATTACTATTACTATTATAGTTATAATAATAATAATAATAATAATAATAATAATAATTATTATTATTATTATAATTATTACTATTACTATTGTTGTATTTACTATTATTATTATTATTATTATTATTATTATTATTATTATTATTGTTACTATTATTATTATTACTATTACTATTACTATTACTCTTACTCTTACTATTACTATTATAGTTATAATAATAATAATAATAATAATTATTACTATTATAATAATTATTATTATCATTATAATTATTACTATTACTATTACTATTGTTGTATTTACTATTATTATTATTAGTAGTAGTAGTAGTAGTAGTATAATTATTATAAATATTAGTAATATTATTATTATTATTGTTATTATTGTTATAATTACTATTATTAGTATTATTATTATTATTATTATTATTATTATTATTATTATTATTATTATTATTGTTGTTGTTGTTATTTTTATTTTTATTATTATTATTGTTGTTGTTGTTATTATTATTAATATTAATATTAATATTAATAATAATTATTATTATTATTATTATTATTAGTATAATTAATATTATTATTAGTGTTATTATTATTATTAATATTATTATTATATTATTTGTCTAGCAAATCACAATCAAAATATGATTAATAATATTAATTATAATAATAATAATAATAATAATAATTATACTACTACTACTACTACTACTACTAATAATAATAATAATAATAATAATAGTAATAGTAAATAAACAATATTAATAGTAATAATTATAATGATAATAATAATTATTATTATTATAATTATTACTATAATAGTAATAGTAATAGTAATAATAATAATAATAGTAATAATAATTGTTACTATTATAATAATTATTTTTATTATTATTATTATTGTTATTATTGTTGTTGTTTTTATTATTATTATCTAATACAAAACAACGCTTAATTTCTCGAATTGATACAACATTATTCTATTAGCAGATCTAATTTAGTTATAAATATTAAACCTTGCAAAAAAGATAACAAGTAGGCCTTGTAGCTCAGTTGGTCATTGGGCTAAAATTCCGTACAAGAGGTTCTGAGTTCAAATCCAAGTAGTTACTTATTTTTGAGAAAAAAAATTCAAAAATGGCCACGTCAGCTCGTCCACATGTAAAATAAAATTAAAAATATCCATGTCAGAACTGCCACGTAGGCGCTACGTAAGCAAGTCAACGCACATGTGGCGCCTGGGGTTCAAAGTCCAAATTTTTTAATAAAAAGGGGCTCAATTTGCATTGACCAAAAGAAAATGGCTCAATAACCAAAAACCCCTAAAGTTCAGTGGTCGACTTTGCATTTTACCCATTGAATTTGTTGAGTTTATATAGAGTTATCTACGGATCTACCCATTGAAAATTTACTATTGCTCCATTCTTGCGTGGATACTTGTCTTTCAATAATTGATTTGACTTTTAATTGATATCTGTTTGGACCACCTCAGGTTGCTTTCTTCAATATAGTGAATAGTGCAGTAGCAGCCATGTGTCTTTTGACTCAGCTAAAATAGTTATTGGATAGAAGTTTTGTCGACTTATCCTTACTGCAAAATCATCTGGAGATAACCTCAAAGGGTCGAGTGTTAAGTTTAATGAACTTGTCATAAACTGTCACTGACTTGTCAAATGACTACACTATACGATTTTGTCTTTCTAGCTCATAGTGAAAACATAGAGTAGTTCTTTTGCTCTACGAATGATGGAGACTATGCGATCTTAACTCTCGATTTGGCTTGTATTCTACGATCTTGAGTGTAATACCCGGAAAAAAAAATTAAATAAATAAAATTTTATATTCTTAAAACACATTGTTTGAACTTTGTCTTTTATTTGTGTCAAACTTGTTATTTAATTAATTTGGGCTAATAAGTATTAATAAGTAATGAATAATTAACTTAGTAAAATTGGACTTTCCTTATATTTGGGTCAAACTGTAGTTAATTTATTTGGACCATAATAATTAAATATTATATTTATTTGGGTCATTAAAATTAATTGGGTCTAAATTATATTTGTGTAATTTTAAACCTTAATAAAATTAAAAGAATTAATAAACATGTAAATTAATAATTAAATAACTAAAACCTAGTTATATTTCATTACGCTTGATGAGTTGTGGGAATAAAACGAAAACAAAAGAAAGAGGCGGAAGGAGAACGAGGAGAATGAGGGAACGTGGCTGGAATTAAAAAGGATTTGAGAGCAAGATCCTTAAAACTTTATTCACCATATTCTTCTTCTCAAAGGTAATTATTGGACTATTTTTTTAATACAAAATAATTATTTTGCTGCTGTAATTACAACCTATTTTCTTGTTGTGTTTGCAATCTATTTTAAAATTTTATTATGTCGTTTGATTATTGAATTTGTTAATGAAATTTTGATTTACAATTGGGATATATGATATATATGAACTAAGAAAAAGTAATTGTAATAATCGATTTGTGCCATATATATATATATATATATATATATATATATATATAAATTTTAAAAGGGAAAGTGATAAATAATATTATAATATTGTTTTTATAATTAAAATGTATCTTTTGATTACAAACTGAATATATTATATTAAAATTATTGAATTTATGAAAATATAAACTATATAAGTTCATAATTTAATTATATGTATTGTATTTTATTTTGATAATTAGATCGGATTGAGGGAGTCTAACAGGTGATATTTGGCTTCGGTGAATTATTTTGGTATTATATTAAGGTACGGATTTCGTACTCTTTCATCGATACTTTTGTTAAATTTGATTTGTTCATTTTGTTCCTCGTTTTGAATTCTGTTATTGTTTCACATAATTGTTTCTTGTGAAATTCATATATTTGTTTCATTTTGGAGTTGACACATTGGACTCGTACTTGTACTCTTTGAATTAGGTTATCATATATAGTATTTATTTTGATATTTGTAGAGCTATATATGTTGTTACCTTCTTTTGAAGACATTATGATTTGATCTAGTTCAACATATACATTAGAACCCTATTTTTATTGGTATTATGTCGCATGTGTTGTAACACGATACCTATTTTGATGTTATTATGTCGCATGTGTTGTGATATGATATTTTTATTAGAATGTACCGTAGGGTATATCGGAGCTATAACCACCTATGGGGGTACCATAGACATGTCGTCTTGGCACGAGAGGCATGACACTTTTCGTAGTGGTGTGATTAGTCCACGACGTCTCCGTTTGGGCTCCGGAGGAAGTGGGTCATTTGATGTTTTGTTGTGGGACACGTGTGGGTTAACCCTAGTTTTTTGTTCTGTGGATTTGTGATGTTGTGCCAAACACACCTATCCGATTTGCATACATTTGGATTCGCGGTCCAATGTGTGATTTGCATGTGTGGCATTATTTTGGTTGCATGTGTGGCATTATTTTGACTTGCCTGTGTGGCATTATGTTGACTTACCTGTGTGTCAATGTATATTTTTGAGCTCACTCGGTATGAAATAACACCCAACCATTTGATTCAGCCTATTATTTCATTGTATTAGTTTTGTTTGTTTTTGTTCAATTTAATTAATTGAGTTAGTTACTTCAATTCATTTTTTTACTCCTGTTTGTTTCGTTAAATCTGCTGATTCGGATATATTCTATTTAGACTTTGGATATCATATTTTCGTCGGTCTTTAAGCTTGAGGCTTTGTTAAGTATGTTGCTTCAGTTGATTTCGTATTTCAGTTATACATCTTTGTATTATCTATATTCGTACTGGACAATTGGCTCATGTTATGTTTTTCTTCCGGTAGGTTTGCAGGGGTGATTTAGGGTTAGTGTGATAAGAGCGTTGCCTTTGACCATCTAGGTTGATTCAATTCTTGGTTTTGATTATTTTGACTCTGCATGGAGAATTGTATTTAGTACTTTATTGATGGATCACCACTATTAATATTTTGAAGTTATCAGTGCTCTGTTCACTTATTTTGAGGTTTGTTATGCTTTGAACGTGACCTCACTGTCTTTTTCGGGAAGGGGGTGTTACATTCAGACTACTCTGTGATCTTAGAGTAATTTATCCTCTGGCACTATGGTCATCTTCTATTCTTGACAACATAGCTACTACATAATTTTAACTCTATGTATTTGAATTAATCTAACAAGTTTGATTCCTAAACTAAGTCTTTTTACATAAGAATCATTTCAAATAAGGACTATACAAAAAACTACTTAAATACAACTATACATTTAATTCACATCATCATCAAATCAATTATGTTCTTCACAGATTGTAGGAACTAACAATATGCCCTTATTTGATGATGATAAAATAAGTAGTTTAAGTGCAAATATCAATTCCAAGAGAAATGCAAGATAATTCATGAAAATTAAATATGTCTATGTAAACAGTGAGCAACTGTATTTGTCTAGAGAAAAGAATGAATTTTTATTGATAATGTTAAAGAATTTACAAGTGTTTCAAAATAAAGAAAAATTATAAGTTTTAAAAAATAAAGAGAAAAACTAATATCTTTTATAAGAAGGTTTTCTTCTTATAACAAGGTTTTCTTCTTTGGTGATTCTTTCTCTCCTCAACTTTTCTCCTTTCGGATGCTTGATTAGATTCTTCTTGCCTTCTTCTTAGCTCACCTAGAGTGTCCCTTGGGCCAGGATAGGGAATGTTTGAGTGTTCTTCTCCTTCATTAATATTGATCCCATAAAGATTTTTATTCAAGACCGATAGCCTTGATCACCCAGTAGGAGTAACTCCATCCGACAATTATGGAGCTCTACTTGACGATTAACTTCGGTCAGGAGGAAGAGAAAAAACTTGTGGTGCAGGCACAAATTTAGAAGGATGAGGAGTTATAGATGGTTGTGAAACTTTAAATTTACTTTTTCTAGGATGAGCTCTATTCTTCCTCGCTTTTTTCAGCATCTCTAAGAGCAGCCACCTCTTTTTACAAGGATCTGATGGTTTCCACAATTGATACAAGTTGAGTGCGAGATAGTATGACTTCTCCTTTAAGTTCTTCAACCTTTTGTTCTGAATCTTACCTTTGAGCATGCACCATCGTCATAACATTATCAGTTCTAGTTATAACATCTCTAGTAAATTCCTTAAATGAATGAATTCTAAACCTTAGGCCAAAGACCTTGTCAGTGAGTAGATTCATTAATGATAAATTTGTTTCTTATTTCTTCTTGACAGCTTTAGCGTGATCATTTATCTTTTTGAAATAGATATCATCTCTTTTGTGCAAAGATTTGTCAATAACAGTGGTAAGAGATGTCACTTTGCTTCCAAATTTGTCTGTGATTTCATTGATCATCTCTTGACTGAACCGCTTTGCAGAAGGATTGAGCGATTGAGGTTGAGAGGATGAAGGTGTATCAGGTGTAGGTGTAATAGGAGAGGAGGTTTGATGTTGTGTTTATTGTTGGTTTGCGATCTAGGTATTATATGTTAAATAGGAGTTTGCTCGACGATCGGAGAGCTAGGATGCTCTACGATCGAAGAAAATATGTAGGTGGGAGTTGGTGATCGTAAGGGTGAATTGTATGGTGTGGGTGAATACGTATATATGATTCAGATGTGTTTTCAGGTGAGAATTGTATATTATGTAAAGGTGAATTAGTTGGAGAAAGTGTTTGGGTTTAGTTAGTTTGGGTTACGATCATAGGGTTTTGGGACTCTATGATCATGACGGTGGAAGTGTTTAAAGACAAGTTTAAGTATGAGCAAGGGCAGATCCAGACTCTTTGATCAGTGGGATAAAATTTTAAATAAACAAATTTCCATAAAAAATAAAAATATAGTAAAATAAATTACAAAACTAAATAATCCCCGAATATTATTTATAATAACATTTTTCGAAATTTCATTACTTAAAATTGTTGTATAATAGTCTCATTTTTATTAGTTACAAAAATCCACAAGCAATTGCAAAAAAAACCGCAAATAATTACAAAAAATCTCAAAGTAATTTCTAATTAATGAAATTATAAATAAAAAAATACAACATATTGAATTTTGTCTAAAGTCGAACTAGTGGTAAGAATTAAATTAAACCGCTGTATTTGGAAACCAGAGAGACAAAAAGTATTTTAGTGACCAAGGTAGTATATGATATGAACTTTGAAGAATTTAATACTACCTCCAATCTAAAATTAGATATACATTTTGACTTTTTAAGGTTAATTCATGAAATCCTAAAACTTAAATTGAATTGATATAAGTTCGTTGAAGTTTTGAAAATAACAAAGATAATAATTAGTAGTATTTTATAGTTAGTTTACAATTGTTATATATGTTGTATTAAAACTAAATAACTTTATATCAATTTTGAATTTAAAGATTTCGCGAATTGACTTTAAAAAGTCAAAATGTATCTCTAATTTTGGAACGGATATAGTATTTTTCAATTTAAACTTTAAATTTTTTATTAAACACCCTAAAATTTATTCTTTTTTTTACCCCTGAAAATTCAATGGGGTCAGTTGACCCCACTGCCCTTAATATAGGTCTGCTACTAAGTATAAAGAAGTTTGTGTATCTTGGTTTAAAGCAGGCTTTGCATTCATAATGTTGGGCTCTCGAACGTTTCATTGTGTGATAGTTGATTGAAATTATTTAGGAGAAAGGAATTGATCATTGTAATCTTGTTAAACATGTCTGGTGGAGCTAAAGAGCTTTCATTTGAGAATGGTTCTTCTACTAAACTTCATGATTCTTGGGAAGTTCTAACCCAACATCTTTACATTAGGAAAGTTCTTATACGTCTAAGTGATGTAACTCATATCTCCCAGCATAATAGCCTTCATCCAGAGCATAACATGAAAGTTAAACAATAAATCACTATTGTTGTCAAAGACAATAGTGGTCCTATCTATTTCTTCATCTTCTTCAAAGATTCTCTCTCTTAGGATTTCTTCTTCGTTAGACATTGCTTCAATATTCTCAGGGTTTGGTATTTCTTTAACAAATTCTTCATTTTACTCCCCTTGAGTGTGAGTAGCTTCTAAATCAGAAGCAAGTTAAATGACTGGAGATTGAAGGTGATGAGAGCTACTTGGAGTCTTACTGATGTCATGCACCATTGAATTAATGATCTTGGTGAGCTCTAGGGAGTCATCATAAGAGCTTGCATCCTTTTTTTTCCCCACCCTTAGATGTTGCCTTCTCATGCTCAGTAGGCTCAGAGGCCTTTCCACTCTTTTTTATCTTTAGAAACATTTTCTTTAATCTCATTCTTTTTTTTGTGGCTCAGTGATGCCGGGCGGGATAGTGATTATCCTGCCGGCTGGTAATTAATTAAATTAACAAATAAAGGAACAAGAGATTCACCAGAAAAACACAGAGAAATCTCTCTAATGTGTATAGTGTATTTATCAAAATTCAAGTTATCTCAATTCAACCCACAACACGGGTTTATATAGATAGCAAACTTTATCCCCAAGTCACTCTAGAATATTCCTAGAGATATGGAAATAAAATCTTTCTAGGGAGGTGAGAAAGATTCTAACAAATAACAAACTTACAAATAATAAAAGTTACTTATTTAAATAACAAAAATTAGAAAAGAAAAAATGATTTAAATTAGTAATCTGTCGAGCTCCGAAGTAAAGACGCCCTTCTTTTTTTCGAAGTCGAAGGTGGAAGTGTTCCCGAAGCTGAATGAACCCGAAGCGGAAAGGATTAATGTCGAAGGTGGTCTTGTCTTTTCTGACTATCGTCTCGTTCATGATACTCCATAGCAATTATCATATTATCCAATAGCTTGGTTTCTTCGGTCTCGGACCATCCTGCATCAGTCACCCCAGGTTGAGAAGAACTCATCCTTGAGTTCTCAATTTGTTCAGCAGACTGCTCTACATAGAGGCTCAGATGATTAACGTTGAAAACGTCTGAAGTCCTCAGATGGTTCGGAATGCGTAACCGATAGGCATTATCGTTGATTCGCTGCAGAATTTCACAAGGGCCAATTTTTCGATCTTTAAGTTTATTATAATCTCTGACAAGAAAACGATCTCGGCCAAGTACAGCCCAAACAAGATCTCCAACTTTAAAATAACTTTACACCGATGACTGTCAACCCGAAGCTTGTACTTAGTATTGTTGTCCAAGATAGACTTGTGCACTTGATCATGAATGTCCTGAAGATGATCTGCCATTAATTCTACTTTAGGATGTATTCGACCAATCCGAGGAATAGGAACCAAGTCCAAGACTCCATAAGGGTTCTGTCCATAAACTATTTCAAATGGACTCATATTGGTGGTTCTATTCTTCGAACGGTTATAAGAGAATTCTGCTTAAGGAAGTGCCAGATCCTATTACTTCGACTTATTTCCAGCGAAAAACCTCAGAATATTGCCCAAGCTTCGATTTACCACTCTTAAGTCAACCATCTATTCGAGGATGGTAAGCACCGTCAAGTTCAATTGCATGTTCCGAGCTTTTCCCATAGACTCTTCCAGAAATTACTCATAAATTTAGTATCTCGGTCAGAAGTGATAGACTTTGGTACGCCATGTAAGCGTACAATCTCCCAAAAGTAGAGATGGACAATCCGAGTAACATCCATGGTCTTCCGACAAGCTATGAAATGAGCCATTTTAGAGAATCGATCTATGACAACCATAATAGAATCTGAAGCTCTTTGGGTTCGGGGTAGGCCTAAGACAAAATCAATGCTAACATCACACCAAGGCCTTTCAGGAACAGGTAAGGGAGTGTATAATCCTGCATTGGTAAGAACCCCTTTGACTTCTGACAGGTAGAACACCCTCTTACATAGTGCTTCTCATCGCTCGAGATCTTTGGCCAGTAATAGTCAGCTGTGATTAAGGCCAAGTTTTTATTTTTCCTGAAGTGTCCTTCTTTGTGAAGTTCAATCATTATCTGTTGCCGAAGCGAACAATCAAGAATGCACATCTAGAGTCCTCGAAAAAAATATCCTTTATGTAAGATAAAATCAGATTGTCGACCTTCCTGTATGTCTTGAATTATCTTACCGAAGGAAGGGTCTCTTTCATACATCCCAGTGAAAACTTCAAACCCTACAATCTTATTTTATATAGTACTAAGGAGTAATGCTCTTCGGCTTAGTGCATCAGCAACTCGATTCAGACTCCCTGCTTGATGTCGAAGAGTGAAAGTGAACTCTTGCAAGTTCGCTACTCACTTAAAGATGTCTTCTACCGAGCTTATGTCGACCCATTAATATATTTTAAAGCTTCATGATCAGTAAAGAGAATGAATTCCTTCTGTATTAAGTAATGAAGCAAATGCTTCAGTGTCTGAACTAGGGCATAGAATTCCAGATCATAAGTAGAATAATTCTTTCTTGACCCTGATAATTTTTCACTGAAGAAGGCCACTAGCCGACCTTCTTGACTAAGAACACCACCAATACCCACTCTTAATGCATCACAGTTTACTTCAAAGAACTTCTCTAAGTCAGGAAGTGCTAATATGGGTGCTTCGGCTATCTTCTTTTTGATTAACTGAAAGCTATCTTCGGCTTCCTAGGGCCATTGAAATGATTTCCTTTTAAGGCATTCAGTAAGAGGCGCGACCAACGTGTTAAAGTTCCTTTTTCTAATTTATGAACAACCATTCTTTCCTCAATGTTTTAAATATAGTTCTGAGGTGCTCATGATGTAATTCTGATGTCCCACTGTAGATGAGAATGTTGTCAAAGTAAACAACCACAAATTTACCCATATAAGGTCGTAGTACCTGATGTATAAATCTCATGAAGGTGCTAGGCGCATTGGAAAGTCCGAAGGGCGTAACCAACCACTCATATAAACCTTGATGTGTTTTAAAGGTTGTCTTCCATTCATCACTAGGTCTTACCCGAACTTGATGGTATCCACTCTTCAGGTCGATTGTCGAAAAGATTTTTGCCCCGGATAGTTGATCTAACATATCATCTAGACGAGGTATCGGAAAATGATATTTCATTGTGATTTTATTAATGGCTCTACTGTCGATGCACATTCTCCATGAGCCGTCCTTCTTTAGAACTAATAGGGCTGGTACTGCACAAGGGCTCATACTTTCCCAAATGTACCTCTTCTCCATTAAGTCCATCACCTGCTTTTGTAGTTCTTTGGACTCCTTGGGGCTGAGTCTATAGGTTGGTCTGTTTGGTAGACTTGATTTTGGGATAAGATCTATTTCATGTTGAATATCCCTTAATGGTGGTAATCTCGATGGAAGTTCTTCGTGCATTAAGTCAGCAAACTCTATTAGCAGCTTCTGCACATTAGCTGACATTTCTGCGATTCCACTAGCTGAACTATCTTCACAAGGTAGTAATGCATACATAACTCCTTCATGCTTTACTACTGTTAGGAACCTTGTCATGGACAGTAGGTTCAGATTCCCGACTGCTTGAGTCGAACTGTCTTCCTCTCGCCGAGGTGCTAGCACAACCTTCTTTCCTTTGATGCTGAGGGAGTAAGTATTCTTCCGACCATCATGTATGACGCTTCAGTCATATTGCCATGGTCTACCCAATAGTATATGGCAAGCATCCATTTTTACTACGTCGCACCAAGCGTTAAAAAAGTATTTCTTTCCGATGGAAAAGGATACTAGACACCTTCTGTCAACGGTTACTTCACTAACTTTGTTTAACCAAGACAACTTATATGGATTTGGATGCCGAAACTTCCGAACAGCCTCTTTGGACACCACATTCTCATAGCTGCCACTATCAATAATTACTTTACAGATCTTCTCCGCCATTGTACAAGTAGTGTGGAAGATATTGATCCTCAACCAATCCTCTTTGGATTTGTTTTTCGGAGTTAGCAGACTTTTGCGAACAATTAGGGTCTCCTGCTCATCTCCGTATAATATTTCTTCGTCCTTGTACTCATTATATATAGGCTCTCCGAACTCCTCTGCTTCCTCGATCATGCCTTCTTTAATAAAAAGGTTTTGTCCCTTCTGGTTAGTAGGCTTTCGTCACTCTGTTTCCTTGTGACCTGGTTCTCCACATCTAAAGCACTTGATGTTGGGGTTTAAATTACCCTGAGGTTGTGGTGTAGTACGAAACTGTGGGGATGGGTTCGGTTTGTTGAGGGGATTGCTCTTTGGCATCAGTCTACTATTCTGTTGTTGCTCTGCCTCCCGTGCTCGCTGATATGCTTCAGAAACAGTCCAAAGTGAATGGAGACTGAGGGTGTTCTGCAATGGCTGCTTTAATCCTCCCAAGTATCGTGCCACCAGTTGATCTTCAGTTTCCGATAAATCATTCCTTGTTATCAATTGGTAAAATTTTGCGGTATAGTCATCCACAGATCGAGTACCTTGTCTTAACAGATGCAATCTCTTAAATAGAGACTGAGTGTATCCAAAAGGAAGAAAGTGACTCTGCATCTTCTTCTTCATCTTCTCCCACTTTGTAATTTTAGATTTTCCTTGTCTCTCTCTTGAGCGCCTCATCTGTTCCCACCAAGCAGATGCCCGGGCCTTTAATTTGATGGAAACCAATTTCACCTTAACGTCATCTGAAACCTCCGTATAATCGAAGATACGCTCTACCTCATTTATCCAATCGATGAATCCTTCTGCGTGCAGGGTACCAGAAAATTATGGTAGCTCAATTCTGAAACCCAGATTACGGTGATGGTCCTCACAATCATGTCGTTCCCATAGTTGCCTCCTATGGTGGTAATGGTTTTCGAAACTTGATTCAGAATCATAGGATTCTTCATCGTGTTCAATATGTGGGACTTCCTCCTCCGGAAACTGTCCACGGTGGTCTAGGTTTGGGACTTCCTCTTCCGAAACCTGTCCATGACGCCCCAGATTTTGTGCTGTTAGACGCTGGGTTAGCTCTGTAACCTATCTCTATAAATCCTCAATCAACACGTCTTAGATGCTACGATCACGATGTGGAACTTCCTCAGCCATCTTCCCTCTACAACCACGACCACCAACCATTAAAATCAATGGTTCAACTCCCAGTAAGATGCTTTGAGCTTTGATACCAACTAATGCCAGGCGGGATAGTGATTATCCTGCGGGCTGGTAATCAATTGAATTCACAAATAAAGGAATAAGAGATTCACAAGAAAAATACAGAGAAATCTCTCTAATGTGTATAGTGTATTTATCAAAATTCAAGTTATCCCAATTCAACCCACAAGTCGAGTTTATATAGATAGCAAACTTTATCCCTAAGTCACTCTAGAATATTCCTAGAGATATGGAAATCAAATCTTTCTAAGGAGGTGAAAAAGATTCTAACAAACTTCCTAAATTTACAGAAACAAATAACAAACTTACAAATAATAAAAGTTACTTACTTAAATAACAAATATTAGAAAAGAAAAAAAATGATTTAAACTAGTAATCTGTCGAGCTCCGAAGTAAAGACGCCCTTCTTTTTCCCAAAGCCGAAGGTGGAAGTGTTCCCGAAGCTGAATGAACCCGAATCGAAAAGGATTAATGCCAAAGGTGGTGTCATCTTTTCTGACGATCATCTTGTTCATGATACTCCAAAGAAATTATCATATTATCTAATAGCTCGGTTTCTTCGGTCTCGGACCATCCTGCATCACTCAGGCTTAGAGGCCTTTTTAGCCATCATTGTGTCATCAGTTGGCTCTGACATATTAGCAGTCATGGCCATCATTTCATCTGTAGCTACAGGCTCTACGATTCGAGAGTTGAGAGGCTCTACGATCTGGTCAACATCAATTAGTTCCTCAGCTAGAACCAAATTTCTTTTATCAGCCTTGGGTTTCCTGATACCCATCCTTACTTCATCTTCTCTATACCTTTCTCTATCTTTTTTCCTTTTCCTTTCCATCCCCTTCTTTTCCCATTCTTCTAAAGTGAGCCCTTCCTTGGCATCAGCCTTAGCATCAACTTTATCAACTTTAGCCTAATAGTTTTGTATTCTATCAATCATTATTTCATAATAAGAAATTGAAGGAGACTTTGAGGTGTACTTCCTTCTTCTTTAAACTTTCCATGTTAGCTGACAGATAGTATTTGTTGCATCATCTTCAGTACTAGTTGGTTCTGTCGTAGGGACTACTTCAGGGACCACTTCAGGCCAATTTCCTCTTCTTTAACATCTTCTTCTGAGTTTTCTAGACCTCACTAACTGTCCTTTCACTCCCTTTAGACTGCTTTGATTTGTTAATCTTAACTAAATTTCTCTTCCATTTTTTGAATAGCTTCTTAGTAATCTTCTTGTTCACATTGAGAGCATCATCTTCTTCCTCAAGAAAATGCTAATAAATCTCCCATAAAACATTTTAGGAAAGGGCTCGCCAGTTACCTTCCTCTTCTCAGTATCCTTAAATCACTTGGACATCCAATCCATCAAGATAGATTCATAGTTAATCTTTTTCTCTATATATAATGATAGCTGACATAATCTTCAGTTGTAGCTTAGTAACGAAGTCATGAGCAGAGTCTTTGTAGAGAATACATTTTCCTACTATATCTGCCAAAAACTCAAAGTCTTTAGGGGATTCCTTTTTATATATCCTTTTTGAATCAAGATTCTTCTTGGTGTAACCCATGAATCCCAGACCTTTCTTTGTGCCAACACCTTCAAGGTCTGTGTCGTCTTCATTTAAGAAGCCCGAAATGTTGTTTGTCTCCACAACATCATAAGTAATAGTGATGTCTCTTACTTTGGTTGTAATGACTCCATCAGTACATGATCTTTTTGTGTATAACTCTTCCCCCTTCTTTGTGAAGATTCTGGTGTCGGTGCTCAAAACGTCATAGAATCCCACTTTCATCACCAGATTTAGTATTGTGTGGAACTAAGACTCTACACCTTTGAATTCCTCAAATAAAAAGAGGTTTCCAGATATTAATTTCTTAGTAGACATGATTTGAACTATTGATTTGAGATAGAAAAGAGAAAATTGAGTTAGGGTTTTGAAAGTTCGTAGAGTGAACTAGGGCTTAGAGAGAGAGAGAGAGATTAAAGTGAATAATTCTAATCATTGAATGTAATTGAAAATTTTAAACTATATGTATACTTCCCTCTTCTTTTGGTTACTAGGACATGTGTTGAGCTTTAATTAGTTGTTTCACCTATTGTAACTACATCTTTGAGTTATGTAGCAGTTATGCTTTTTTATTTAACGCGGTTAACCTTCATTATTGACACGCACCCTGATATTTTGGTACTCACTCATCTATTCCATCCATTATCGTAGAGTTCTCTTTCTTAGAGTAGAATAACTCAACGATTCTGCACTGCTCTACGATTCATTCTACGATTTTATTTTTATTCTTTGATCCCATTTCTGCGAGATTAGTTCTTACAAGAAAATATCATGACCTTAAGTTTAACATGCCTAACTTACTTTTTACTTTATTAAATCTAGATTCGTCTAATAGCTTAGTAAACACATCAACTAATTGATTTTCTGTTGGGATAAAATGTAAGGTGATATTACTATTTTATACATGATCCCTAATGAAATGATGCCTTATGTCAATGTGCTTAGTTCTAGAATGCAAGACAATGTTATGTATGATTGCTATATCACTAGTGTTATCAGAATATAGGAATAAGCTTGAAATCAAATCCATAGTCAGCTAGCTGATGATTCTTCATCCAAAGAATTTGGGCACAATAGCTATTAGTTGTAATATACTCAGCTTTTACAATTAAAGTTGACAATGGGTTTTGCTTCTTGCTGAACCATGATACTAGTTTGTTTCCAAGTAATTAACAAGTTTCACTTGTACTTTTCATGTCTTGCATCCTAAAAAGTTAGCATCTGAATATCCCATTAGATCAAAGGGGTACTCCTTGGGATACCACAAACCCAAATTAAGGAGTCTTAAGAAATCTAAAAATTCTTTTCATAGAGATCAAATGAGATTCTTTTAGATTAGCTTGAAATTTAGCACAAATACATGTAGAGAACATAATATCAGCTCTACTTGTAGTTAAATATAGGAGAGAGCCAATCATACATCTATATTGAGTTATATCATCACCTTTATCTTGTTCATCTTTATCTCGCTTACACTATAAGAAATAGGCTTAATTTTGACGGAATAAATTTTGCCAAAAATAATATATTTTTGACTGAATATTCTATCGGATATAATTCCCTCGTAAATAAAGTAATACCGATGGAATTTCATCAGAATTAACCTCCCAACATGGCACTAATATTTCCCGCTTGTGCCAAAATATTTTCGACAGAAGCTTATCTATTTTCGACAAATTTTTTGCAAAATTAAGCTGTGTTCGAGTGAATTATGTCCGACGAAATATTTTATCAAAAATAAAATTCAAATCTTAAAATCCCTAATTGCTTCCTGCAGCTCTTCATTTCCCCCCTCCCAAAAAAAAAGTTACCTCGCTCACTCTTTAGAAACTCAAATCCTCTCTGATCAACCATCACCAGCGCTACCACTGAGCTACCTCCCTCTCTAGTGGTTGTATCCTTTCCCGATGCCAGCATCATGGTCTCTCCTCCTGTTTGGTCTTACCTCCGCCAGCTCTCTCATCTCTGGTCTTACCTCCGTTAGCGCCACAGTCTTTCACCAAGAGCCTCTCCTTCAGGCAACGACATCCCTGGTATGCATAACCTTAACCCCCAACCCCAGTTGCCTCTCTCCTTTCTCTTTCTCTTTCCTTGCCCAACCTTAGTTGCCTAACCCTAACTCCCAATTTTATTCGCAAGGTCATCAATTGAGTCACAAAGCCTATCAATTTTTTTTTGAGAGTGACCAACTAAGGTATGAATATTATTTTAATTTTTGACTTTCATGGAAAAATCATATATGGTGGTCATTGAGGTAGTATAATTCTTTTAGCATGGATGCTTAGATTGTCAATTTCTTTGCAAAATCATATATGGTGGTCATACATTATTTTTGAACATTTTATAAGTCTCAAAAGTTAATTTCTCCTAGGAATGTAGTTTGTCTTGATGTTAATTTCTCCTAGGAATTTTATTTTCGAACATTATTGTTGATGTTTCTGATATTAATTTCTCTTGGGAATGTAGATAAAGAATTTAATTTCTCTTGCGAATGTTAATCTGAACATTATTGCATATTGAATCTTATATATAGCATTACTATATTTTCATATTGAAGTTCATTTGATTTGTGTTATTATTTTGTAAAGTTAGAAGTAGTTCCATATTTTTTTTTATAATGTATAATTTGGTAGGATTATGATTTGTGTTGTGAATGTATTGTGGTTTGGTAGTTTAGCCTAAGTAAAATGGGTGTGGCTATTTTCGACGGAATTCTTGTCAAAATTAAACAAAATAATAAAATATTATAATATAATATATTAATTAAAATTTAAAAAATAAATAAATATTAAAATCAACTAAGTCACTTTGTTTAGTTAGTTTTCCACTATTAAAATTAACTAAGTAACATTTACTTAGATTCTAACTACTACATAAAATAAATATAATATAATATAATAAAGAGTAAAGTTCAGATGACCACCTGGGGCTTGGGCGTTTTCCCACTTAACCATCTGTAGTCAGTAAAGCTACATTTAAACTCTCGACTTTTTGAGTTGAAGTGAATAAATGATTTCCGTATTAACTCCGTTACTTGAGTTGGCTAAAGACATAATTACCATCCATATATATATTGAAAATGACGGATGCGATAAGGGTTTTGTTTCATTTCATTTCAGTTTGATATCGAGGGCTAGAGAAGCGAGCGATCTCGTGGTGATATCTAGGGCTAGAGAAGCGAGAGAAATAGGGCATGGGTTAGTGTGTTCGTGGTGGATCTTCGTGATTTACTGGGTTCCCACCTTCGCTTGGGGTCTGTGATACTTAATTTGGTGCCGATTAAGGTAAATTTCTCCTTGTCTGATAGATATCATATGTAATTTGTTCACTTTTTGAGTTGTTTGTTGTATATGCATGCATGCATGTTTTTTGTGGAATTAGTTAGTATATTTGGTCCTGGATAAATTATACTGAGTACTATAGTCCCCCATTTCTTTATTACTATTATTGTCCCCCAGTGTCTGCCACTGAATTTGGTCCCCTTTTTGTGATACTTGTTATAATGTTTTGTATATTATTCAAACATTTCTCCTTTATTTGTTTAATGCAGAATGTCTGTCAGAATTATTTTTTATTATGGTGGGAAGTTTGTTCAAGATCCAGTACATAAATATGTTGGGGGTAGTGAACAAATAGTAGAGAATGTTAATTTGGATTACCTTTCTTTGCTTAGTATACATGAATACTACTCTACTTTATGTCCAGTTTCAAATGTTAATATTTATTATCTTGTCTTGGGATATGAAATTTGGAGGGTGGGGCATTATTGATGCAAAATGACAAAGATGTCATTGATCGATTTATTTCTTAGTTGATGCAGAGAGTGAGGAGGTGCATATATATGGACAAGAAATGAAGGGTCCATATGAGTTGTTAGGCGGAAGAAGTTGAAAATGATAACATTAACCAAACTGTTAGGTATATTTGTAGTTTGACAACTGATAACATGAACCAAAGTGAAAATGAAAAAGACTTTGGTGTTCAAAGTGAAACAATTGATAACATTAACCAAAGTGGTACTACTCATAAAGGGAAGGAAAAAAAATAGATAAAGGGCAGCAGAAAGAAACAAACAATGAAAAAGGGAAACAAACTGAAAAGCCTAAAAAACAAACAAAACATACAAAGGAAAAAATTAAAAAACAGGTTGATAATGATATTGGGGAAAAAGCAGAGCATCCACCATGGATGGATGAGGATCTAGAGGGGCCTGTGGATGATGATATATTCGAAGAAGGCAAAAAAAAAATAGATGATCCAAAGGTGAACATGAATGATGTCCTTGTAGAGGATTGGTGGAGTGATGGTGATGATGGAGAAGGGAAAGATGCAATAAGGAAGAAGTTTGTTCTGTCACATGATGAGGACAATTTAGAAGGGGATGGATGTATGGAGTTTAATAAGGCAACTAATATGGGTAAGATAGAATTTGAGATTGGAATGGAATTTTCAAATCATGAAATTTTTAGAAAAGCATTAGTTGAATTTTTTCTGTTAAAGGGGGGTTTGACATAAAGTATATTCAAAACGACAGAAAAAGAATAACTGCTAAGTGTAAGGGTGAAAACTATAAATGGAGGATTCATGCATCAGTCAAATAGGGTGAACAAACTTTTAAGATAAAATCTTTGGGGGGACTATACATGTCTTTGGATGGGATAAGAATCATTCAGTTGATAGTAGATACTTGGCCAAAAAAATATATGCATGACTTGAGAGATAATCCTAAGTGGGATTTGCGGGCATGGAAGAAGAAGGCACAAAAAGAATGTAACTCTAGTCTAAGTAAATCATCCCTATATAGAGCTAAAAAAAAGGCTTTTCAACATATGCAAGGTGATGTAGGAGAGCAGTACAACAGGATGATGGATTATGTGGAGACATTCAATCAGTTCAACCCTAGAACCGTCTTCAAATTTTATAGTGAGGGTCTAGATGAAAGACCTGGTTCACTACCTGTTTTTCAGAGGCTTTATATGAGGCTTGCTGCTTCCAAACATGGCTTTTGACTATGTTGATTGTGTATACTTTGTCTACTATAGTTGGCATCAATGGGTAGTTTTTGGACAATGTTTTATAGTTGATATAATTAATATTAGGTACAGTCATATACTTTGTCTACTAGTTGGCATCAATGGGCAAAGCATGTACAATGTTGATTGTCCATTTTGGAATTATTTTTGCAATATTGCTTTCTTTTGCCTTGTTTAATCGAACACGATATTTCACACCTTGTTTTGTGATTTAATGTTGATTGTCCGATTTGATGATGTTTTGCATTTAATGTTGAGTGAAATCCATCAACAAAATCAGATATTATTAACATAAATCCAACGTGTTATGTCGAAAGAACATATATAAAAAAATTTGCAATCCAATAATTTATAGATGAAGAACTAATTCCATGGATCCATAACATAAAAGTCTAACGAAGAAAAGGCTTGCTACCATTGGTTTCCTAAACTACATTCATTTAGTTTATACATTCATTTATTACTAATAAAATAAATCATGGTGACATGAAATCTGAACCTGAAGTCGAATAACAATTATCATCTTCATATTACTTTCAACAACTATCATCCTACTTGGTATGTTATTATTATTTCACGTGAACACTTGCATTTTATTCCACTCTGATGTCCCCATTACATCATTTGTCTTCATTGGGGCCACTAAGTATTCCACTTGAGTTTGTTGTAGAAAGCCAGACACCATACCCAAAAACTCACACTCATCGCATACTGAAAATATAACCTCCCCTTGATGGTTTGTTTGAGTCAACAATTCTTACACTTGCTTTTTTGACATTTACATCGCTTTAGGTATGTGGCGAAAGTCACCATTCATCCTTCTACATCATTGTTTGGCGAAGACATGACTCTGATTCACATAAACAACCACGAAGATTAATATCGAAAGTGGACCATAAATGTATATATATTAGTTTTAGCTTGAATTTGCTTTTTGCTTTCTAATTTAATACCTCCAAAATTTCTAATTAACACCACGTATGATAAACAAAATCGAGCCCAGAGCTTTACTTTGGTCTATATAGTTTTTAGTCAAAATAGTTCTTTTAGAACTTTTATCAAATAGTGATAGGCATAGTTTTAGGTTACTAATTTCATAGCCATTGTTTACAATAACAACCCATAACAACATCCTTATTACTCCACAGCCCAACCTATCTCCTTTTGCCTAATTTCCATACATAACATTAGCTTTTTTTGGTGAACTAAATCTGACGTTAACATGACTACTAAAAGGAAAAATAGTCCTTCAAGTTCATGCCCAGCCATTCGGCCATGAAAGTCATTTTCTTAACAAGGATGGAATGAAAAAGGAATGGAAGGGGATTGGAAAACTTACCTTTAGAAATTGTAAACGGTTGTTGCTCGATTCTTTCTCCTTTACAATAGGATTCCTTTTCCTTCTATCCTTTGTGTACTACGATTTTGGAGCTTTAGTTAAGTAGCTTTCAATTTAAATTAAAATAAGCTAAAATGGGTGAATCTGCTCTTAAAAGCGAAGAAGAAGAAATTTATTTGAGAGTTTACCCATTGTTTTGACCATTGACCCCCGCTCCTCACGCGTTTTTGGCGTCTAACATACACGCACAGTTAAGTTGGATGGAAAAGGTGACTTTTCACTTCAACTCAAAAAAATTCGAGAGTTTAAATGTAGCTTTCTTGACTAAATGTGGTTAAGTGGGAAGCGCCCAGAATTGGTAAATGCTTAAATGTTGCTTAGTTTATTATAGAGTAAACTAGGTAAATGTTGCCTAGTTTCTAAGTACTACGTAAAATAAATGTGATATAATATACTAAACTATGTAGTATTTACTTAGTTTTCCATTTCTAAATAAATTAAATTAAATATAAAATAATAGAGTAAAGTTCAGATGACCACCTGGGGTTTAGGCGCTTTCCCACTTAACCACATGTAGTCAGTAAAGCTACATTTAAACTCTCGACTTTTTGAGTTGAAGTGAAAAAGTCACCTTTTCCATCTAACTTAACCGTGCGTATATGTCAGACGTCAAAAACGAGTGAGAAGGGGCCTGTAATGGTCAAAAATAATGGGTAAATGTCTAAAATAGCCCTTCTTCTTCCTCTTGGCTTTTAAGAGCAGATCTACCCCATTTCAGCTATTTCAGCTCCATCCAAGACGAAATTGAAAGCTACTTCTTAACTAAAGCTCCAAAAACCATAGCACACAGTGATAGAAGGAAAATGAATCCGGCTGATAAAGGAGAAAGAATTGAGCAACAACCGTTTGTAATTTCTGAAGGTAAGTTTTCCAATCCCCTTCCATTCCTTTTTTATTCCATCCTTGTTAAGAAAATGACTTTCATGGCCAAATGGCTGGGCATGAACTTGAAGGACTATTTGTCCTTTTAGTTGCTGCTTGTAGATTTAGTTCACTGGTATACTAATGTTATGTATGGAAATTAGGCACAAGGAGATAGGTTGGGCTGTGGAGTAATAAGGATGTTGTTATGGGTTGTTATTGTAAACAATGGCTATGAAATTAGTAACCTAAAACTATGTCTATCAGTTGTTTGATAAAAGTTCTAAAAGAACTATTTTGACTGAAAACTATATATTAGACCAAAGTAAAGCTTGGGCTTGACTTGTTTATCATATGTGGTGTTAATTAGAAATTTTGGAGGTATTAGATTAGAGCGAAAATCAAATTCAAGCTAAAACTAATATATATACATTTATGGTCTACTCTTTGATATTAATCTTCGTGTTGTTTATGTGAATCAGGAGTCATGTCTTCGTCAAGCAATGATGTAGGAAGGATGAATGGTGACTTGCGCTACATACCTAGGCGATGTAAATGTCGAAAAAAAGCAAGTGTAAGAATTGTTGACTCAAACAAACCATCGAAGGGGAGGTTATATTTTGTATGCGATGAGTGTGAGTTTTGGGCATGGTGCTTGCCTTCTACAACAAACTCAAGTGGAATAGTTAGTGGCCTCAATGAAGAAAATGACAGAATGGGGACATTGGTGAGTGGAACAAAATGAAAGTGTTTGTGTGAGCTGAATAACATACCAAGTAGGATGATAGTTGTTGAAAGTAATATGGAGATGATAATTGTTGTTGGACTTGTGTTGTATTTCATGTCAGTCATGATGTATTTTATTAGTAACAAATGAATGTATAAACTAAATGAATGTAGTTTAGGAGACCAATGGTAGCAAGCCTTTTTCTTCGTTAGACTTTATGTTATGGATCCATGGAATTAGTTCTTCATCTATAAATTGTTGGATTGCAAATTTTGTATTATATATGTTCTTTGGACATAACTTGTTGGATTTATGTTAATAGTATCTGATTTTGCTGTATGGATTTCACTCAACATTAAATGCAAAACATTGTCAACTGGAAAATCAACATTAAACTGTCAAAACAAGGTGTGAAATATTGCAAGCTGATTAAACAAGGTGAAGTAAAGCAATATTGCAAAAATAATTCCAAAATGGACAATCAACATTGTACATGTTTTGCCTATTGATGCCAACTAGTAGACAAAGTATATGACTGTACCTACTATTAATTATACCAACTATAAAATATTGTCCAAAAATACCCATTGATGCCAACTATAGTAGATAAAGTATACATAATCAACATAGTCAAAAACAGTTACAAGACAAATATGCTCCAAAAACTACCCATTGAAACATTAAAGCCTTAATCCTTCTAGTCCTCCCTTCTTTGGTGATTTGTCTATCTTGCTCTTTATGGCTCCCTTCTTTATGTTCTTCCTCATAGGCTGTGAGCTTAAAGCAGTCTGATTACTCCACATAAGAGACAAAGTTGGTGTGGGATTAGGTTGAGAGCTTGATTTGGGTTGATTAGGTATTTCTGAAGTTGTTGTAGCAGTAGCAGTTCCTTGACTTGACTATCCTCTAGTCTGCAGCTTTTGTGGCCTAGGATTTGGCTGAAATGTAATGCACAAGCATGTTTGTTATCCCAAATCAAGGTTTTAAACAAAGGTAATCATTCCAGTTATCACACACAAACAGATCATTCCAATAAAGGGAGATGTAAAATTCCAATGAACACAACCATTCCAGTTATCCAATAGAATTAAGGGAGATGTAAAATGCATTCCAATAAAACCCAGTAATTTATTAAAATCTACCTTAACAGGAATCTGTTGCACATTAGTTGCAGTCCCTTCAGTGGACTAATGTGGTATGGTAAGAATGTCTGACTGTGTTGACTGTGTAGTTGACTGATGTTGTTTGTTAGTTGTCTGAAAATCAAAACATGTTAAACTGTTATAACCCATGTGTTAAAAAAATAATTGATAGTATGAAAAACGTAAAGTATATACCTTGTTCATTCTTGATTTAGGATGAAAAGGCAATGTACATGCCCTACTGTTATGCTCTAGTGTTAAACACCTTGCACATGTGACAGTGCCACCTTTTCTTATTGCTTTATGTTGGTTTTTTGGTTCATCTGCAGCCTTTCTTCTGAGTTTCCTTGGTCTGCCAGTGGGCTTATGATAGAGTGAAGGCTGAATCTTAGCAAAATTGGAGTGAACCCATTCATGGTGACTTGGCACAGGCTTTATGATAAAGTTATATGTGTTCAAGTATACATCCTTGCTATAGCACTGATGGCAATAAGCCTCTGACTGCTCCCTATTTGCCCATATTGCAGACACAGCATGTCTGCAAGGAATCCCACTAAGCTGCCATATTTTACAACCACAAGTCCAATTATTCAAATTCACAACCCATGTTCTGTCATCAACTTCTACTTCAAATTCTCCACACCCAGACTTCAAAGCAGTGCATCCCCTACAAGATTTCTTAATTATCTCTAATTTTTTCTAAATTCTGGGCCCAAGTGACCCTACATACTTGTCCATGCCTTCCCTTTTTACCTGAAACCTAACCATTAATTTCTTTCTTATCCACTCTAGCATGTTTATTATACCTTTATCCATTGCCTCTAGGATGTAATTATTCCATGACTCATTCAAGTTGTTCACTACTACATCACACTTACAGTGGGGTGAAAAATGAGACATGGCCCAAAATTTTGGCCCAACAGCCATTAACCACTTAGCTACTTCTGCATCAGCTTTATGCACCTCACTCATGGCTGCTTCAAATGAGAACATGTCACCACAACTAACTGCATTCCAGAACAAATCCTTAAGCAGCTTCCCCCTAAACTTAATTTTGAAGTTGTTTTACAAATGCATTAAACAAAATCTATGTTCATTGTTGGGTAACATTGTATTGAAGACCTCTAGTAGCCCCTTCTGCCTATCAGAAATGAAAACATACCTTCTTGTTTCATTTTCACCTATGTCATCTAGAAGTTGAGTAAGAAACCAATGCCAACTATCTTTACATTCAATTTCAACAACAACAACTGCAATGGAAAATATGTTATCATTAGCATCTCTTCCTATAGCACTCAGTAGCTGCCCTCCAAAAACCCCCTTTAAAAAACACCCATCTAATCCTATAATAGGTCTACACCCAACTAGGAAACCATGTTTGGAAGCAGCAAGCCTCATATAAAGCCTCTGAAAAACAGGTAGTGAACCAGGTCTTTCATCTAGACCCTCACTACAAAATTTGAAGACTGTTCCAGGGTTGAACTATTTGACTGTCTCCACATAATCCATCAGCCTGTTGTACTACTCTCCTACATCACCTTGCATATGTTGTAAAGCCTTTCTTTTAGCTCTATATAGGGATGCTTTACTTAGACTAGAGTTACATTCTTTTTATGCCTTCTTCTTCCATGCCTGCAAATCCCACTTAGGATTATCTCTCAAGTCATTCATATATTTTTTGGCCAAGTATCTACAATCAACAAGATGATTCTTATCTTGTCCAGCACATGTATGGTTCCCCCCCCCCCCAAAGATTTTATCTTAAAAGTTTTTTTACCCTATTTGACTGATGCATGAATCCTCCCTTTGCAATTTTCACCCTTACACTTAGCAGTTATTCTTTTTCTGTCATTTTGAATATACTTTATGTCAAACCCCCCTTTAATAAAAAAATTCAACTAATGCTTGTCTAAAAATTTCATGATTTGAAAATTCCATTCCAATCTCAAATTCTATCTTACCCATATCAGTTGCCTCATTAAACTCCATACATCCATCCCCTTCTAAATTGTCCTCATCATCTAACAGAACAAACTTCCTACTTAATGCATCTTTCCCTTCTCCATCATCACCATCACTCCACCAATCCTCTACAAAGACATCATTCATGTTCAGTACCTTTGGTTCATCTATTTTTTTTTGCCTTCTTCAAATATATCATCATCCCCAGGCCCCTCTAGATCCTCATCCATCCATGGTGGATGCTCTGCTTCTTCCCCAATATCATTATCAGCCTGTTTTTTAATTTTTTTTCCTTTGTATGTTTTATTTGTTTTTTAGGTTTTTCAGTTTGTTTCCCTTTTCCTTTGTTTGTTTCTTTCTGCTACCCTTTATCTATGTTTTTGCTTCCCTTTATGAGTAGTATCACTTTGGTTAATGTTATCGATTGTTTCACTTTTAACACCAAAGTCTTTTTCATTTTCACTTTGGTTCATGTTATCAGTTGTCAAACCACAAATATACCTAACAGTTTGGTTAATGTTATCATTTTCAACTTCTTCTGGCCTAACAACTTGTATGGGACCCTTCATTTCTTGTCCATATATATGCACCTCCTAACTCTCTGCATCAACTAAGAAATAAATCGTATCAATGACATCTTTGTCATTTTGCATCAATAATGCCCCACCCTCCCAAATTTCATATCCCGGTACAAGATAATAAATATTAACATTTGAAACTGGACATAAAGTAGAGTAGTATTCATGTATACTAAGCAAAGAAAGGTAATCCAAATCAACATTCTCTACTATTTGTTCACTACCCCCAACATATTTATGTACTGGATCTTGAACAAACTTCCCACCATAATGAAAAATAATTCTGACAGACATTCTGCATTAAACAAATGAAGGAGAAATGTTTGAATAATATACAAAACATTATAACAAGTATCACAAAAAGGGGACCAAATTCAGTGGCAGACACTGGGGGACAATAATAGTAATAAAGAAATGGGGGACTATAGTACTCAGTATAATTTATCCAGGACCAAATATACTAACTAATTCCATAAAAAAACATGCATGCATGCATATACAACAAACAACTCAAAAAGTGAACAAATTACATATGATATTTATCAGACAAGGAGAAATTTACCTTAATCGACACCAAATTAAGTATCACAGACCCCAAGCGAAGGTGGGAACCTAGTAAATCACGAAGATCCACCATGAACACACTAACCCACACCCTACTTCTCTCTAGCCCTAGATATCACCACGATCGCTCGCTTCTCTAGCCCTCGATATCAAACTGAAATGAAATGAAACAAAACCCTTATCGCATCTGTCGTTTTCAATATATATAAGGAGGGTAATTATGTCTTTAGCCAACTCAAGTAACGGAGTTAAGACGGAAAGCATTTATTCACTTCAACTCAAAAAGTCGAGAGTTTAAATGTAGCTTTACTGACTACAGGTGGTTAAGTGGGAAAGCGTCCAAACCCCAAGTGGTCATCTAAACTTTACTCAAAATAATATAATAAGATAAGATAAAATATAATAGAATAAAATCAAATCAAATCAAATCAAATAATATAATATAATATAAAAATTAAAATAATAATATAATATAATATAATAAAAGAATAAATTAAAATAAAATGAATAATAATATAATAATAAATTTAAAAATAATTTAAAGAATATAATATAATAAATTATATTAAATCTAAATAATAAAATAAAATAAGTAATATAACATAATCTAATATAATAAATTATAATAAAATTAAATAATAAATAAAATAAAATAAAAATTAATTAATTAAATTAAAAATATAATAATATTAAAATTATATTTTTATAATATAATCAAATAAAATAAAATAAACTAAGTAACATTTGTTTAGTTTTCTAATGTTAAAAAGATCTGAATACATATGTATGTTGTTTACTTAAGAGCTTAGAAACTCGTTCAACATTCACTCATTAGGAGTGAATGTCAAATAGTCCCCAGTCTGGGATTGTTCTTTGATGTTATGTCACTTACTTAGACGTGTCAATTTAGGACTTTTCGGCTAGTATATATCTCTACATGTTCTTCAGGTGCATAATTAAACTAAGTTATCCTTGTTTAATTCGTGTACTTGGAGATCATGAGGAGGTGTTGCCAAAATTTTCTTAAAATAGAAGAAACGTGCTCAAGGTGTTGGCACTAATGAGGAGACCCATCCAGGAATGGGATAGAACCTGACCCCTTTAGACCAAAGATGAAGATATATGTAGAATTCATGAATGGAGCACATTCACTAACCATGGTCTGATTGTGCCTTTTGTTCCATTAAAGATGTCAGACAATCGAAGATGGATGTACCGTAGGATATCGCCTGATGGGAGGGGATTAGTTGCTGAGTACCTTAATGAGGTGTACAAATTTTTGAAGTTTGCATATGAACATGTTGATCCGAACAGAAAGATGAGATGTTTGTGTGTCAAGTGTAAAAACCTAATTTGGATGAAAGCCAATGACATCAAATTTGACTTGCTTTCATGTGGGTTTGTGGATGGTTATTCCACAAGGATTTATCACGAGAAATTAGGTGAGTTGAGGGAAATGACCGATAATATGGACCAAGAGTTCACGAGGAATCAGATAATGATAATTATGATGTCATGGAGATGTTGGTCGATGTTTATGGCCCTAAAAATATTGATTGGGGTACAAACGAGCATTCGTCAAATAGTACTCAGCAAGAGCCGAATAACACAGCAGCTACCTTTCACAAGATGTTATATGAATCTAGGTTCCGGCCCATTGTACGATAGAAATGATAAGCACACCAGACAATCAACAATAACGAAACTCATACACTCCAAGAATGAGCATGGCAACAGTGAGAGAAGCTTCAATGATTTGCTTGCTCTTATCAACAAGTTCTTACCTAAGGATCATATATTATGCTCAAATTATTATGAAGTGAAAAAGATAGTAAAGGGGTTGAATCTGGGTTATGAGATGATCGATGTTTGTGAGTAGGATTACATGTTATACTATAGAGATGACAGAGATAAGGTGTAATGTGATATCTGCAAGCTGCCTCAGTAGAACAAGACAAAACGTAGAAGAAGAAGCATGTTCCTAAGAAGATCTTATGGTACTTTCCTCTTGCATTGAGGCTTCAGCGTTTATTCATATCGTCACACACTACTGAGCATATGAGTTAGCATAAAACAAGGGATGTCGTGCCTGGTCAACTAACTCACTCTACTGATGGAGAGGAATGGAAGAAATTTTATAAATAATTTCCACAATTTTATAAGGAGGTTCGTAATGTCAGGTTTGACATGGCTATGGATGGTTTTTGCCCATTTTAGACAGCTCCACTTTGTTTGGCCAGTGATCATACTAGCTTACAATTTTCCATCGTTAATGTGCATGAGGGATCCGTATTTATTCTTAACTTTACTCATACTGAGGGATAAGATTCTTACGAAATATATAAACATGTACCTCAAACCGTTAGTCGATGAACTTAAGATGCTATGAGAGACGGGGGGGTCCAAACTTATTATAAATCAGTAAAGGAAAATTTTGTGATGAATGCAGCCTTGTTATAGACTATCAATGAATTTCCGACACTTGGGATGACTAGTGGATGGTCTACTCATGGGAAGTTGTCACAAATATGTACGGAACATAAGGAGAGAATTGTGGCTCCGACCTGACAAGTCAAAACCTAAATCTCTACTTTCTTTTACCAAATAAAAAATTAAAGACATTTGTAAATAGGTAAATGTGTTGAAGATCCCAGATGGATATGCTTCTAACATATCTCATTGCGGTAAGGTTAAGAAGTTAAAAATTAATGAATCAAGAGTCATGGTTGTCATGTATTCATGCAGAGTTGATTTCAATTGCATTTCGTGAGATGTTACCTAAGAAAGTTGTAGATGTTTTGACCAAAATTTTAAATTTCTTTCGGTATCTATGTTCAACGATTATAAAGTACATTGATGTGGAACAAATGGAGAAAAACATAATGCTTACAATTTTCAAGCTCAAAATGATATTCCCTCTAGGGTTCTTTGACTCGATGGAACATTTGCCTATTCATCTAACATATGAACTTAAGCTTGGAGGACCGGTGAAATATTTATGGATGTATCATTTTGAGAGGTAATATCATCTATATCTTCATTTTTTTGATATTTATAACTTATTTTTTTAATTAATTCCGTTCAGTCATCGTATTTTAGGTATATGCGTCGATTAAAGCAGAAAGTGAAAAATAAAGCTCATGTAGAGAGTTTAATTATTAAACGCTATACAGAGGAAAAGCTTGTCAACTTTTGCTTCTTATACTTTAAGGATGTTGTCTCCATGAAGCACAACCATTTAAATCGAAATGAGGTCGTTGGACTCTAATCTCGTGGTTATGAGTTAGTTGTATTCACCTATCCGACTAAACCATTTGGCCATGAGATGATAACTTACTTAAGGGACAAATATTTGAATATTGTATCTACATACGCGGTTCTAAACATGCTTAAAGTATCATTATACATAAAGTATGTATTGTATTTGTAAAACTTTAAGATTTAAACGCGTATATGGTATTCAATAGTGTCATTCTTTTTTTAGTTCATTCAAAGACAAAGTGTATGTTTCTAACCCATGGTTAAATGTAGCACAGTTGGAAGCATTGACTATAGAAAAATTTTAATAATGGTTTAAGAGAAAGGTTGAAGAATATAATGCTTATGAGCGTTTTAGAGATGTCATTCAATGTCCTTACAAACTTATTAGTTCATTTCCAGGATGCATCTTGATGGATATAGATTCAAGGTCGATGACTTGAATGAACTGACATCAGTCAATTCTGGCATTGTCATGTTGGGAAGTTGTTACCAAGATTCGGAGTCTAATTATTATAGACAATTAGAGAAAGTGGTTGTGCTCAATTATATTAGGGGTAAAACGGTAGTTACATTTAAGTGTCACTGGTTTGATATTGATAAAGGTGTTAAAGTTGATCTTAATAGAATCGCTATAGTAGATATAAAGTCAAAGCTACAGTATGATGATGTATTCGTGTTAGCTAGTAAACCGACTCAAGTATACTACGCACCTAATGTTGTCAATTGTATAAGGCCTTGGTATAAATTTGTCACAACAAAGACTCTAGCATTTGATGGTGCTCATATGTCTAGGACTGATGATCCAATGCAAGAAATGTTAGCAATCTCAACGAGATAGTGTTAAATGATGATGAGGTGTTTATATATGATGTTGTTGACATACCCAATAATGAGGAAGTCAAAGAAGACATGGTCATCAATGATTATGTCGTCATTGAAAATGATAACGATGAAGAAACTGATAATGAAGAAGAAGAGACAAAACCAGAGGATGACAACGACGTTGATTCTGACGGGTTTGCTGACATAGTTTAGAATATCTTCTCATATCAATGTAGTAAGTGTAAACTTATTTATGTATAATTCGCACAATTAGTAATGATTTTTTAATTTTTTTTAACTTAATTAATTACATTCTTTTGGTTATTTCATTAATATATATATGGCTAGACATAGCGGTGGTGGTCACCGCGGTGATGGCCGTATGGGATCCGCTGACGCTAGTCAGGGAAAGTCATCATCATCTAGTAAGTTTATTTTACATTAATTTGATTTTGTTTTGTTTACGTTTTTATTTATGTAAATGTTATATTTATACAATGTATGTATTATACTTACAAATAATAGTCGTCGACGTCACTAAGGGACTAACCTCTATTTATTTGGTCGTTCGCCGACAGTTCCACTCACTTACCTTGTAGGTGTCTGCATAGCTCAATATGTGTCATTAATTTAATGTTAAATTTATTAATTTATTTGTTGGCATAATGTATAACATAATGGTTGTATTTTTATTATAGTTTATTGGACCATGTGGCTAAGTCGATCATTTAGCCATCTGCTTGATACACCTCCCCACTGGCAGCATGCGCTATAGCCAGTATGCACAGTATGATGCCTCCTTTATAAAGAATTTGTTACGCAAGTTTCATGTAAGTTAAATCTACATAAGTTAAATCGTATACGTAAATAATAGTTACATAATGTTCTACTCTTTTTTTGATGTATTATTATTTTTGTATAGATTTATTATAAATAGGAGGATGGAGCATCTTAGCCGGCCGGCATCTCTGTCATTATAGCTCATGTCGCAAAGAACTATGTCATCTAGTTATACAAGATCAGACACAGGGCCGCATGGGTTGTTGAGGACCAGCCCGAATTATATCTAATGCAGCATGGAACGCTATGTCTACTTGCTAGGATGCTAATAATTTCAGGAAGAAGTCCGAGCAGATGAAAAAGAATTGTAGCAAGCTCCGAGTGGTACATACTACTGGCTCAAAGTCATTTGAGGAGTTGAAGTCGGTATATATGTGTGATTAGTTGTTTATTCTAATATTGTCATAAGCATACTAAATAAATGTTACATTAATATATTTATTAGGTCATGCAAAGGAGCTTGGGCTGACCTCCTAACATTGTCTAGTTTTAGGATAAAGTCCATATGCCGAAAGACTACTATGTTTGATTCTGAGCTATTAGATTTCATCATCCCTCCGCCCGATATTAGCTTATCTTGGGATGTGGAGATGACAATTTGGGTCGTGTCACAAGATCCCCCCAGTAGTATTACCAACAGGTAAAGAGTGTTGGTTCAGCCGAGGGTACCAGCATATACATCACCCGGAGGTTTTCATTTTATTATGTTTATCATTATTTCATAATTTATATTGCTTCATAAATTATTAGTAAAGTTATTTTTGTTTTCGCATGCTCTCATCAGCGTTAGCATCCGAGAGAAACTATTGGACCATCTGATACGGTGCTGGCTTGGACAACGATCTATTTCAGAGGATTGTGATGGTGGTGTCAAAGACTTTTTGTATGGATTCAATATTCCATCAACAAAACTTGCCTAGTCGTGCTTGCCTGCATCAGCTTACTCAAGACATTGCAGTAGGGGCCACCTCCGAGAATACTGGGATCCCTCCAGAGCAGTTCATCCCCCGACTACTTAGGTATTTTATTCATTTTAAGTTATATATTATGCATGTTACTTAATTATCATTTATTTATTTTTTTTAATTCTCAATTACGAACTAATAGTTTATTTTTTTAATTGTATCAACAGGGTGATGATGCCGAGTAGGGTGACAATGATAAGCGCGGGGGGATGATGATAATGATTTTCAGACACCAAAGCAGCACCGCCAACTCCCGCCTGATGATAGCGATAGATACTTATATTTATACTTAGTTATATTGTCAATTGTAGTTAGGTTTACTTTACGTTGTACATCATTATTGATTACTATTTTAGTTTAACTTATATTTGTTATACATCATAAAATTGTATCAACAAGGTGAAGATGTCGAGAGGAGTGACAATGATAAGTGAGGGGGGATGATGGCAATGATTTTCAGACACTAAAGCAGCACCGTCGACTCCCGTCCGATGATAGCGATAGATAGTTGTAGCTATACTTAGTTATATTGTCAATTGTAGTTAGGTTTACTTTACATTGTACATCATTATTGATTACGGTTTTTGTTTAACTTATATTTGTTATACATCATAATTTAGTTTATATTTGTTTTCTTTCTTAGCTTAGCTACTATTGTTGAAATATGTATTTTTGTGTTGTTTGGAGAATTAGTCATTTTTAGGTGTAAAAATGTAGTTACATTTATATGTATGTGTTATTATTGACAATTTTTTGAGGATTAGCCATTTTTCGTGTATGTTGGTCGTTGTTTTTTATATTTATGTATTATTATTAAGAAAAACTGGCTGAAAACATGTACATGTACAAATTGCGGTTTAAAAACCTGGAAATTATAAAAATGAAAAAAAAAATATTATTAAAAATCAATATTTCTGACATAATAAGCTAATTCGAACATAATTCTTGTCGAAAGTAATCTTTCCAGATTCAATTAAAAACCAACACATGACATGATATCTTCGACGAAAAATTTTGTCGGAATAAATTTTCGTCGAAACTATAGTATTGTCGACAAAATTCTATCAGGTATAATTCCGTTGATAATAATTATTTTTGAAGGAATTTCCAACAGACTTATCCCCAAATGATTTATATTTAACTGAGTATTCCATCGGAAATAATCTTATTCCGATGGTATAAGGATATTTTCGACGGAATATTCAGTCGAAAATAAGCCTTTTTCTTGTAGTGTTAGTTGCAGCAGCCATAAGAGTTTTCATGGGGGGGAGATGATTTCATGTCATACTTCCTAAATAAGTCTTTGATGTACCTAGCTTGATTGTTGAATATATTTTCATGAGATTGTTTCACTTGAAGTTTAAGGAAGAAATTCAGCTTTCCCATCATGTTTATTTCAAATTTACTCTTCAAAAGGTTGGAAAATCTCTCACATAGCTTTTCATCAGTAGATCCAAATATAATATCATCCGCATAAATTTGTACGAACAATGTATTATCTTTGTGCTTCCAAAGAAATAGTGTTTTATTTACTCTACCTCTAGTGAATCATTTTTCAATAAGAAAATTAGTTAAAGTGTCATACCTTGCTCTCGGTGCTAGTTTTAAGCCATATAATGATTTGTCTAATCTATACACATAATTTGAGTGAGTAGGATTAACAAAACTTTGAGGTTGTTCTATATAAACCTTTTCGTAAATTTTTCCATTGAGAAATGCACTCTTGACATCCATCTAAAATATTTTGAATTTCACGTGGGCAGCATAGGCAAGAAATATTCTGATAGCTTTAAGTCTTGTCACTAATACAAAAGTTTCATCATAGTCATTGCCTTCTTCTTGAGAATAGCCTTTCGCCACTAGTCTTTCTTTATTTCTTGTGATCACACCATCTTCATCCATCTTGTTTCTAAAAGCCCATTTGGTGTCAATAACTGGATGATCTCTAAGTCATAGGACCAGTCTCTAAAATTTGTTTCTCTCAAACTAATTCAACTCTTCTTTCATTGCCTCGATCCAGCTTGAATCTTAAAGAACTTTATCAATATGCTTAGGTTCCATTTGAGATAAAAACTCAAATTTAAGCACTCATTCTGGGTTTCAGATCTGGTTCTGATTCTTACACTAGGATCACCAATTATCAAGTCTTTAGTGTGATCTCTAGCCCATTTTCTTTTAGTTGGAACATCAATCGTCATGTATTCTTAATTGAGGAATTCAAGGTTTTAATTTCTTATCTTCATGTTTTGGTGCAGGTGGATCTTCAAGTTATAGAGTTCCTATTTTTGCAACAAGAGGCTCTACAATTTCTTCAATTAGAGATACGATTGTCGGGTTGTTGATCGTAAGATCTCCATACTTTAGGCAAACTTGATCCTATTTTACGATTTCATCAGACACTATAGCCTTGCTTATCTTAATATAATCAGTCTCATCAAAGGTAATATGAACTAAAACATTGATGAGTGAGTTTTATACACATGAATTGGATACATTCGGGCTTAATTTATTGTTGTTTTCAAGTCTTTTAGAATATTTTTTATGTGTTTATGTCTATTCTTGTATGTTTTATGTTGTTTTGTAGGAATTGGGACAAAAGTTACTTGGATCGGCGTTTGGGGTGGCTAGATTCGCGTTTTCGGCTTGCCATTTACATAGCAGTCATTTCAGAACCGATTTGAGTATTTCTCCGTACCTTATTTCGAAAATCTCAAAGAATGAAAGTTGTAGATCTACTTCTCCTCTTTCCGGATCATCTTGAATCATCAAAATCGGAGTTCAGACGAAGAAGTTATGACCATTTTCCCAAAGGACGTCGGAGAAGAAAATGTCAGAATATGTGCCAGCGCCGGGGCGCCCATAATAGGCTTATGCCCAGCACCGGGGCGCTGGGGAGCAGTGTTTGAGCGTTAAGCCCAGCGCTGCGGTGCTGGGGAAGGGCTTGGTGATGGGCTAGATGCGTTTTTAAGCGAATTTTGACACCTTTTTGACTCCAAATTGGAATGGGTTTGTTCCTAAGCTAAAAATTGGACTTATAACTTATAAATACATGATGTAAGACATAAAATAAATGGAGATTACATAGATTAAACTAGATTAAACACTCCATTAAATTAGAATCTAAACCCTAGTTCTTAATTAGCCATTGGAGATTGAAGCAAATTGAAGAACACCTTTCAAGATCGAAGCGAGAAGCAAGAGCGAGAGGGAGCATCAGTTTTGCGACAAATGATTCTATTCTCTTCTCTTATCATACTTTTATCTTTTAATATCTATCCAGTTGTGGATTTTTGGTTTTAATTCATTAATTATGAACTAACTCTTTTATTAAGATTTCAATTGAACCTTTTATGGCTATAAATTAGTTATTTGATTTATTCCAATTATTTGTGTCAAAGTGAGTTGTTTATCTTGCCTTATGCTTATTGATTAAGTATCTGATCAGTAATTACCTTGTTACTCTAGAAGGAATTGGGAAAGGAATTCTAGGGTTAGAACTGGGTATGATATCATGTGACTTAGTTATTTGCACAGTGAATAATTAGGTTTGTGAATAGAATGAGAATATCTATTTGCTGCATGTAACACATAAGGAATTGGAATTGTAGTGAGTTTAATTCAATTGTTTTGCATAGGGATATAGCAAATTAACTTGGATTAAATAGAAGGCAAATGATCACTTGAGAAAGGGCTTTAGGCATTTGAGAATTCCTGTTAACAATTCAGTAGACATAATAATTGGAATAGTTGAATAATTGATTTATAATTCATAATTGGGGATATTGGAGTCTTAATTCTTATTTATCTGAATTCCATCAATTCTTAGTTGTTTATTTTCTTTCTTTTAGAATAATCTTTTTGTTTTGTTTAATTTAGTTTTCTTAAATCTAGAAATCACAATTATTGGTTATTTAAATAAAATTGATTTGGTTAATAGTTAGTATTTGGTAATTTTTATTAAATAATTTCTCGTGGGAACGATACTCTACTTTCACTTTATTACTTGTTGACCGTGTATACTTGCACGTATTCATTGATTGCGAAATCGATCAACAAATATCAACATTTAATAATCGTTTATTAAAGACTCTATAAGCTTTACTATTAATAGAATAGCCAAGAAAGATACATTCATCTGAATTAGGTTAAAATTTAGTAAAATATATTTTTTTTTGTTGAGAATATAGCAGGTACATCTAAAGATATGAAAATAACCAATGTTGGGCTTTCTTCCTTTGCACAGCTCGTAGGGTGTCTTCTTATGAGTGGAATGAATAAGAGATATGTTCTGAGTGTAGCGGACAGTTTTAACAATTTCAACCCAAAAATATTTTGGAAGTCTTGCAGCTGCTAAGAGTGTTCTTCTTGCTTCAATAAGAGTTTTGTTCTTCCTTTCAGCTACGCCATTCTGCTGGAGTGTTCTTAGTGCAGAGAAATTGTGATGAATGTCATTCTCTTCACAAAACTTTTTTACTTTAGAAAAATTAAATTCTATTCTATGATTACTCCTTATAACTTTGATCTTTTCACCCTTCTCATTCTCAACCAGCTTGAAAAACTTGATTAACTAAGAGCCGATTTCATCCTTTAAAGCCAGAAAGAATACCCATGTAAATCTTGTAAGATCATATGCAACAACTGTTGGGACCTAATAGTAAATCATGATTTACTGTTGAGTCGCATGATTTACTATTAGGGGAGGTGATGCAAGTTTAATAATACTTGCAGGACTAAATTAAAAATGAAGAAAAAGAGGAAGGTATTATACTGTAATATTTTGAGCCCCAAAATGTGCAATTATTGAAACTATATTTTCCTATAAATAGAAGCTCATTCTTCCTTCATTTCTCACCAATTCACTAAGTCTCACAAGAGCAATTATAGAGATAGAAGCTATAGAGAGAGAAGCTATAGAGAGAAAGAAGAAGCGAAGTCTGCTACTTCACTACACCAGTATCCAGTCTTCTTCTTAGGTAAGGGTTATTATTTTTTTTATATTCTGAAGAGATATTATTTTTCGTATTCGTATGAATATTATTATCGTTCAATATTCATTATATTCGTTTAATATTCGTAAGGAATATTATTTTCGTTCAATATTCGTAAGGAATATTATTTTCGTTCAACCGTTGTAAGTAAGAGGTTTCTACCAGGGGCAGTTTCATAATTTTTCCGACCCTCAAAAATTCTAAAAAATTTTGAAATGATAATTTGATGAGTTTTCTAGATTGTGTCCAAAAATGGCGATTTTTGGATGTATAGATTAGGAGTTATGAATTTTATGAAAAAAGACTATTTTAAAAGTAAACCCTTATAACTCCTTGTGGTTAACTCCAAAATTGATAAATTTTTTATTGGGAGTACATCTATATAACAGCAGTATACCCTGTAAATTTCAGAATTTTTGGACAAAAGTAAAGTTTTTGATAAATGTCTAAATATTCGTCAGTTTTAGCCATATGAAAAATAGTAAATGAATTTTAAAAATTTTGAGAAAAATATATGTTCAATATGGAACTATATTTTGCTAAATCCCAGAAAAGAAAATTTGTTTGTACTGATTTGATATTTTTCATGAAAATGAACTAGTTATGATTAAATGAATTAAATATGTTATGTGAAGTAAGAAAATTGGAAAATAGGATTTTATGGCTTGAGAATCCTATATAAGGTATATACAGATTTTTGATGAGAGTTTTGGTTATTGGTGATGAAATCTTATGAGTTTGTCATTTTAGGATGATTAAATGCATTAATTAGTAAAGTGTAAATAATTAAAATAAATTGTTTATAAGTTTAAGAAATGATTAAAATATTGTGGTAATATTAATAATATTAGATTATGAGATTATTAAGTGATTTATAACATTTGGATTACTATTATAAATATTGATATAGATTTTATTGTGAACCTTTATCTTTTTGTGTTTGGGAGTTACTATTCACGATATCGACCTTATTCACGATATCTGACACTATTCATGTATATGGCACTATTTGTGTATATGACATTATTTATGTATACAGTACTATGTACAAATACAGAATACTATTCATGAGTTACTATTCATGAGTTACTATTCACGAGTTACTATTCACAAGGTACTATTTACCCAAAAAATATATTTCTTTTCTGTTCAAATTATTTTTGGTACATGAATATTATTCTTGAATTTTACTCCCCAAAGCAGTATCATGTTGACAATTTGGATATTTTTAAACTCTGGATAAATTTAAAGTCTTTAATATTTATCCTTGATTTCGTTTGATTAATGCTTATTTCATTGTCATCATCCTCGTGCTTATATTATAATGAAAGTCATCTTTGGCTTACGTGCAAAGATGGACTGTTGATTATTGGTTTTACAGTTGTATATCTTTGGCTTACGTGCAAAGTTAGACTGTTGATTATTGGTCTTACAGTTGTATATCTTTGGCTTACGTGCAAAGATGAACTATTGATTGATGAGTATATTTGGCTTATGTGCATAGATGAACTGTTGATTGGTATGATTATGACCAGGGATCATTCGGTATAATCATGACCCGTAATGTTACAAATGATGTGGTAAAAGTCCTCATTGGCCCATAGTGCATTGATGGACAGGTGTATGACATGATCATAACCACTGGTGATAATAACGAATATCCTTGGCCCGTAGTGCAGGGATAAATGATGTGATTGACAGGATCATAATCATTAGTTAACAGTTGAATGTCTTTGGTCGTAGTGCACTGACAGGCAATTGATTGGTATGATCATGACCATTGGTTTTATAGTTGAATATCCTTGGCCAGTACTCTGCAAAGGTAGACAACTGATTGGTATGATCATTGTTATTACATTTGAATATCTTTAGCCTTTGGGGTAAGGATATTGAGTAAACGTTCTATTAAGCCTTTGTGGCAAGGAGAAACTATTGAGTTATATGATTATAAATATGAATTGTGGATTTAACTATAATCTTTGGTGGTTTAGGTGAAGATAGGTGATGTCTTTTTGTCTTGGGTAAAACAAAGAACTATTGTTGAGTATTATAGGAATGAAATATTAACGATGGACTTTTAATCTAGAAGAGATAGTAGACATTATGTTCTACTTGACTCTTCTAATGGACTGCTTATTCCGCTGCAGTTAAACTTGATGTTTATTATATTTTATCAGTTTAACACTGTTGAAGGCTAAGGATAATTTATTCTGCATTATCTTAGTCATAATATTTTTTACTGAGCTAGTTGAGCTCACCCTTTTCTTTCACTGTTCTCTTCAAGAAATGAGAATATAGCTGGAACGAGTCGGGAAATGGAGTGATGATCCAGGATAAGTGGCTTTAGTAGTCCTCACTATTCTTTGAAATAGTGTGACAATAATTGTAATGAGGACTCCGTTGAGTGTGGATATTGTCTAGAAGGAAATATTCTTGTTTAAACTCTCAGCTATATTTTGTCGTATATTACCCGACAGTTATATAAAAAAAAGTTTGTAGTTCAGTTCTGTAGTGTGATATCTGGCGACTCAAGATGGGTGATGTTTACCTATTTTTGGGGCGTCACAGTTGGTATCAAAGCTTAGGGATATGATCCCTGGCTGAGATATGAGACAAGAACTAGGAGGGGAGAGACGAGGAATTCCTTCGCTAGTATGACCTACCTAAGTTTATTTGGTATTTAATTGTTCGGTCTGAGTATAGGGATAATATGTGATATGTCAATTAACCCTTATTTTGAAACTATATTCTAGAATGATATCTGAAATACAGGAGATGAGAAATGGGAAAATCATGATAGAGAGGAAATAACCGGGAAGGAACAATTCGAAAATAAAGCAAGGTATTCTCATCTCTTCGAACTACCAGGTACGTAAATTTCGAGGGTGAAATTTCATAAGGATGGGAGATTGTGAGACCCCGAATTCTATGAAATGAAAGTATTCAATTTTCTTATAATTATTTTATTTAGTAAATAGTTAAATTGATAAAAGGTTAAAGTTAAGGGTGATATTTGAAATTTTTTTCAAAGTAAGCAAGTTGTCATAAAATAATCGGTGATAAAAGTACAGTAATACGCGTGGTTGAACAGTAGCACACGGTATTGATTATTGATACTTACGTGAGAAGTCACTTGATTTTATTCAATTATTGTCACAATATTTTATATTATTAAATCAATAATTGAGACGACAAAGTTATTCATATTATTATTTGCAATATTGACAATGTTTAGAAGTACTGTCAAGGAGAGGTTAGGTCATCTAATTGCGCGCCAATAGGGAGAAATCCTTATCGAAAAGTCCCCTCTTTCCTGGGAACAACTTGGTTGTTAAATATTGTGAATTATAATATTAATGATGAATAAGTTCGCATTGATTAAATATGAAATTGATAGTTCCATTGTGTGGGAATTATTAGTGTTAGTGGAAATCGACATTTATTTCGATAATAATTGATGTCTGGAGGTTATATCGATCAATCGGATAATTAATCGGATAAATGAGCAATTAATTGCTATTAATTCACATGCATATAACTATGTGTTCACATATGTGTACTATTGATTCACATGATTTACTATTAGGGGAGTTGGTGCAAGATTGATAATACTTGCATGACTAAATTAAAAATGGAGGTATAGATGAAGGTACTATACTATAATTAATTTATTCACATGTTTAGAACTATTGAGTCACATGATTTACTATTGATTCACATGATTTACTATTAGGGGAGGTGGTGCAAGTTTGATAATACTTGCAGGACTAAATTAAAAATGAAGAAAAAGAGGAAGGTATTATACTATAATATTTCGAGCCCCAATATGTGCAATTATTGAAACTATATTTTCCTATAAATAGAAGCTCATTCTTCCTTCATTTCTCACCAATTCACTAAGTCTCACAAGAGAAATTATAGAGATAGAAGCTATAGAGAGAAAAGCTATAGAGAGAAAGAAGAAGCGAAGTCTGCTACTTCACTACTCCAGTATCCAGTCTTCTTCTTAGGTAAGGGTTATTATTTTTTTTATATTCTGAAGAGATATTATTTTTCGTATTCGTATGAATATTATTATCATTCAATATTCATTATATTTGTTTAATATTCGTAAGGAATATTATTTCTGTTAAATATTCATAACGAATATTATTTTCGCTCAACGGTTGTAAGTAAGGGGTTTCTGCCAGGGGCAGTTTTGTAATTTTTCCGACCCTCAAAAATTCTGAAAATTTTTGAAATGATAATTTGATGAGTTTTCTAGATTGTGTCCAAAAATGGCGATTTTTGGATGTATAGATTATGAGTTATGAATTTTATGGGAAAAGACTATTTTAAAAGTAAACCCTTATAACTCCTTATGGTTAACTCCAAAATTGGTGAAATTTTTATTGGGAGTACATCTATATAACAAAACGATATACCTCAGAATTTTGGAATTTTTGGGCAAAAGTACGCTTTTGATAAATGTCTAAATATTCTAGCTTTTTAGCCATATGAAAAATAGTAAATGAATTTTAAAAATTTTGAGAAAAATATATGTTCAATATGGGACTACATTTTGCTAAATCCCAGAAAAGAAAATTTGTTTGTACTGATTTGGTATTTTTCATGAAAATGGACTAGTTATGAGTAAATGAATTAAATATGTTATGTGAAGTAAGAAAATTGGAAAATAGGATTTTATGGCTTGAGAATCCTATATAAGGTATATGCAGATTTTTGATGAGATTTTTGGTTATTGGTGATGAAATCTTATGAGTTTGTCATTTTAGGATGATTAAATACATTAATTAGTAAAGTGTAAACAATTAAAATAAATTATTTATAAGTTTAAGAAATGATTAAAATATTGTGGTAATATTAATAATATTAGATTATGAGATTATTAAGTGATTTATAACATTTGGATTAAAGTGTTATAAATATTGATATGGATTTTATTGTGAAACTTTATCTTTTTGTGCCGGGGTTATTATTCACGTATACGGCACTATTCATGTATATGGCACTATTTGCGTATATGACATTATTTATGTATACAGTACTATGTACAAATATGAAGTACTATTCATGAGTTACTATTCACGAGTTACTATTTGTGAGTTACTATTCACGAGTTACTATTCATGAGTTACTATTCATAAGTTACTATTCACGGGTTACTATTCACGGGGTACTATTTACCCGAAAAATATATTTCTTTTCTGTCCAAATTATTTTTGGTACATGAATATTATTCTTGAATTTTACTCCACAAAGCAAAGATCGTGTTGTGACAATTTGGATATTTTTAAACTCTGGATAAATTTAAAGTCTTTAATATTTATCCTTGATTTCATTTGATTAATGCTTATTTCAGTGTTATCATCCTCATGCTTATATTATGATGAAAGTCATCTTTGGCTTACGTGCAAAGATGGACTGTTGATTATTAGTTTTACAGTTGTATAGCTTTGGCTTACGTGAAAAGATAGACTGTTGATTATTGGTCTTACAGTTGTATATCTTTGGCTTATGTGCAAAGATGAACTATTGATTGATGAGTATCTTTGGCTTATGTGTATAGATGAACTGTTGATTGGTATGATTATGACCAGGGATCATTCGGTATAATCATGACCCGTAATGTTACAAATGATGTGGTAAAAGTCCTCATTGGCCCGTAGTGCATTGATAGACAGGTGTATGACATGATCATAACCACTGGTGATAATAACGAATATCCTTGGCCCGTAATGCAGGGATAATTCGATGATGTGATTGGCAGGATCATGATCATTAGTTAACAGTTGAATGTCTTTGGCCGTAGTGCACTGACAGGCAATTGATTGGTATGATCATGACCATTGATTTTATAGTTGAATATCTTTAGCCAGTACTGCAAAGGTAGACAACTGATTGGTATGATCATTGTTATTACATTTAAATATCTTTAGCCTTTGGGGTAAGGATATTGAGTAAACGTTCTATTAAGCCTTTGTGGCAAGGAGAAACTATTGAGTTATATGATTATAAATATGAATTATGGATTTAACTATAATCTTTGGTGGTTTAGGTGAAGATAGGTGATGTCTTTTTGTCTTGGGTATAACAAAGAACTGTTGTTGAGTATTACAGGAATGAAATATTAACGATGAAATTTTAATCTAGAAGAGATAGTAGACATTATGTTCTACTTGACTCTTCTAATGGATTGCTTATTCCGCTGCAGTTAAACTTGATGGTTATTATATTTTATCAGTTTAACACTGTTGAAGGCTAAGGATAATTTATTCTGCATTATCTTAGTCATAATATTTTTTACTGGGTTAGTTGAGCTCACCCTTTTCTTTCACTGTTCTCTTCAGGAAATGAGAATATTGCTGAGACGAGTTGGGAAATGGAGTGATGATCCAGGATAAGTGGCTTTAGTAGTCCTCACTATTCTGTGAAATAGTGTGACAATAATTATAATGAGGACTCCGTTGAGTGTGGATATTGTCTAGAAGGCAATATTCTTGTTTAAAAACTCTCAGCTATGTTTTGTCGTATATTACCCGACAGTTATATAAAAAGAAGTTTGTAGTTCAGTTCTGTAGTGTGATATCTGGCGACTCAAGATGGGTGATGTATACCTTTTTTGGGGGTGTCACAGATAAAGATGTTAATATCTAAAAATAAGTATATGTAGTTATGAACCGAAACAAGTTCAATAAGACTTGGGCTAAAAATAGATTTCCGTCCATGAATTGGATAGGATAGAGTAAATTAAAGAAGTAGTAAGATAGTATCTATGTTGAGAGAATTTGATTAAATATTTGATGAAAAAGATTATGCAAGAGTGAGAAGTAAACTGAATTAAAAGGTTACGGTAATAATGGTTCTGAGTGAGGAATCCTTAAAAAGAGAGAAGAACATAATGACTAAGAAAATCATATAAGGGTTTATTAGTAAAAAGAATTTCCTTTGGAGATTTCCATGTGTATTGGTGAATATGTATGTGTGTGTGTGTGTGTGTGTGTGTGTATATATATATATATATATATATCCACAAGTATGCAATTTAAAAGAAAATAGTCATGAAAATGTCAATAAAGGAACTATATGATTCACAACTCAAATTTGAGTTCACAATAGAATTTTTAAGCAATAGAATTTTGAAACGCAGACAACTAGGTTGAGTCCAGAATTTTGAATTTAGTAAGAAAAAACTGTAAACACAAATATGTGTCGATTTTGACTTTTTGGTCAAAATCAACGGTTGACTTTTATGGAGAAAAATCAAACTTGGAATTCGGAGATGAATTTGAAGAAACGGATATTTCTATGACGTTGGGAGAATTGATTTTAGTAGGAATTGATTATACATAAAAAATGATTTTTCTGGTCAAATAGTCAAATACGGGTCAAAGAGATAAAAATGCAAATCGAGAAGCAAAAAGAGATGCCAACCCGGGCCTTAAATTGGCTGGAATTCTAACACGTGGTGAGGGCCAAATGGGAGGAGGTACCCGATCATTGAGATCGAGGGGTAAGAAATATTAACAAGTAAGCATTAAATTTTAGGCTAAAATGTAACGCCCCCAAAATAGGTCCACACAACCCATTCTGAGTCGCCAAATACATGGTACAGAAAACAAATACAAACTTCATTAATACAACTATCGTACAAAATATGACAACACATGTGATGTGAGTTTTAATACAAATATTATCTTGTAGATAATATCCAAACTCAAATAAAGTCCTCATTACAATTATTGATACACTATTTTATAAAATAGTGAGGACTGTTAAAATAACCGCCTTGAACCATCACTCTACACCCCGACTAGTCCCAGCTATATTCTAGCCTCTTAAGAAGAACAATGGAACAAAAAGGAAAAGGGTGAGCACAACTAGCCCAGTAAAGAATATTATGACTAACATAATGTAGAACAAATTATCCTTAGTCATCAACATGGAAAAATCTGATAGAATACAATAGACAACAAGTTTTAGATCAACAACTGCAGTGGAAAGAACAATCCATTAGAAGAAGTCAAGTAGAGCATGATGTTTACTATCTTCCATGATTTAAAAGTACATCATCAATATTTTATCCCTATAACATCAATCAATAATTATTTCTAATCAACGAATTATTTATGCACTACGGGCCAAAGATAATTGTTTGTATCACCAGCGGTCATGATCATGCCAAACACATGTCCATCTTTGTACTACGGGCCAAAAATATCAATCCACAGTTCATCTTTGCACTACGGGCCAAAGATATTCATCAATCAATAGTTCATCTTTGCACTACGGGCCAAAGATAACTTTCAACATAATTTAAGTCTAAGAATTATGAACTTGACAATAAGAATGAATCAAGTGAGACCATAACATGGATTTAATTTCAAGAATAAGATTCATAAAAGATAACTTGGATAAAGAAAAAAATTTAAATTCTGTTGTGAACAGTACTCATGAATAGTACCGTATGAATAGTGCCCATGAATAATACCGTATGAATAGTACCCAAACATAAAAAAATTCAAAATTTAATACGAAATTTCAGACCAATATTCCAGTGAAATGATATTAGATGAAGTGCAATCCTTAAGAAATTTCTAATCATTTCATGAATTATAGAAGCAATACTTATCATAGTAAGTTTTAAATTTAGGAATATGAGATGAAATAATATCACTTACATGATATGGAGTATGAAAGAAAATGATATCCCTTATGAGTATGGAAGGAAATAATATCATTTACGAGTATCGAAAGAAAATAACATCATTTACGAAGAAAAAAAATATCCTTTACCTTAGTAGGAAAGTAGTTCTAACTGGAATAACAGAGATTATGTTGAGGAAATATTGCATTGGTACCAATACTCAACATATCATTATACTCACAAGAAATACGTTCAATATTATAGAGAGAGAATTTTCTAATTCTGGCGGGAGTTTCATTGTTTAACTAAGTAGCCTATTTATAGTAAAGTGGTAGCACACCACTTCTGACAAAATCTATATGCACATTATTTTTTGAAAACAATGCAGCACACACCTTTTGAAAAAGAGAATTCAAATTCAAAATGAGGACTCCCTCATTTATTTCACATGTTTTACTATTTAAATAATTATAATTTATAAAATTATACTATTATAATATATTACTATAATATATCTTAATGAATATTTTATCAGAGAAGATAATTATGGTTCCACAGAAAAATTAATATGTCAAACTTTCAACAAATATCTCATGCTAAAATTCCTCCATTTATATCAAATTAAACAAATATTTACTTATCATATTTATCAACAATTTTTATTTATTCATCAATTATTTACAACTCTTCAATATTTCAATAATTATTACTAATTAATATTATAGAATCACAATATTGACAACCAGATCGTTCCCAAGAAAGAGGGGGTTTTCCGATAAGGATTTCTCCTTACTGGCGCGCAATTATATAACCTAACCCCTTTTCTCGACAGAACTTTCTAGAAATTATCAATAATGCTATCTAATAATATCATTTCAATAATATGAGTTGCTGTGTCGTGATAATTATTGAACCCATAATGCAAAATACTATTCAATTATCATTGTAGCAATTATTGCACCAATAATATAAAAGACTGTGCAATTTTTTATTGTATCAATTATTGAGTGACTTCTTACATAAGAATCAATAAACATAGATATTGTGCAATATTGTGTGCCACTGTGCAATCACACGTATTATTGTACTTTGTCACTGGGTATTTCAACAGTTTTAACGGTAAAAGTTTTGCCATTATTTTTATAAAAATGTTATTTCTGTCACTTTCTATATCCGAAAGTTATTCCGTTATGGGTTCCACCGATGATTGCGCCGCCGTACAGATATTCTCGATAAAAAGAATATCCCCCGACCAAAACGAATATTTTTCGACAAAACGAATATTTTATGACCACTTGCTTACTTTGCAAAATTTGCACATTTCACCTATAACTAAAGCATTATATTAAATTAACACCTTATTATCCAAAATAATAATTAGAGAAATTAAATATTTATTCATCAAAAGTTGGGGTCTTACAACCTCCCCTCCTTATGAAATTTCATCCTCGAAATTCATGTACGTACCTGGTTTGTCAAAGAGGTGAGGATACCTTATTTTTATTTCAGATTCTAACTCCCAGGTCATTTCCTCAATATCGTGGTTTCTCCATAAAACTTTGACTTGAGGTATAACCTTTGAGCGTAAAATATGCTCCTTCTTATCCAAGATTTTAACAGGTACCTCTTCATACATTAAATCTTCTGCTATCTCGTCTGGTTCTAATTCAATAATGTGGTTCGGATCTTTCACATATTTACATAGCATGGATATGGGAAAAACGTTATGAACACGAGACATACTTGGCGGTAAAGCGAGTCTATAGGCCACAGTTCCTACTCGGTTAAGAATTTTAAATGGACCAATGAATCGAGGGTTGAGTTTTCCTCTCTTTCCGAATCTCAAAACTCCTTTCCATGGAGCAACACGTAACAATACATGATCTCCAACATTGAATTCCACGTCCCTTCGATGAAGATCAACATAACTCTTTTGTCGATTTTGTGAGGTTTGTATACGTTGCCCGATCATTTAAATCTTTTCCGTAGCCATGCGTACTATTTCTGGTCTCAATAATGTTGCTTCGCCCACCTCGTCCCAGCATATTAGAGAATGACACTTTCGTCCATACAACGCTTCAAATGGAGCCATGCCTATAATTATTTGATAACTGTTGTTGTAGGAGAATTCCACTAACGGTAAGTACTTGTCTCAACTTCCTTTGAAGTCTAGGACACAGAGTCTTAATAGATCTTCAAGAGTTTGAATATTCCTCTCCGATTGCCCTTCTGTTTGGGGATGATATGCAGAACTTAATCGTAAATCAATGTCTATAGCCTTCTGCAAGCTGACCCAAAATCATGAAGTGAATCTTGGGTCTCGATCAAAAACTATGGATACTGGCATACCATGCAATCTCACAATCTCATTTATGTACATATGAGCAAGACGTTCAAGTGAATAAGTTTCTCGTATAAGCAAGAAATAAGAAGACTTGGTTAATCTATCGACAATAACCCAAATTGCAGCTATGCCTTGAGAAACCCTGGGAAGACCGATAACGAAATCCATGTTGATGTGCTCTCACTTCCATTCTAGAATTTCAAGTGGTTGCAATGGACCTTTTGGTACTTGATGCTCTGCCTTGACACGTTGACAAGTTAAACACCTTGAGATAAACTCCGTTATCTCTATCTTCATATTGCTCCACCAAAATGTATGTTGAAGATCACGATACATTTTGGTACTTCCAGGATGGATTACAAATGGTGTGTTGTGTGCCTCCATCATGATTTTGTACTTCAAATCAGAGTCGTTAGGAACACAAAGTCTGGACTTGACACGAAGTATTCCTTCTCCATCGATTCTTACTTCTAGAATAACACCTTCTTATACTTTCTTCTTCATACTCATAGGCTCCGGGTCTGTAGCTTGAGCAGCTTTAACTTTATCGATTAAAGTCAGTTCTACTCATATATTTGACATCATCATATGGATACTTGGAGTCTTTAACTCTATCTCCATCCTTTGTAAGTCATACAAAATGGGTCTTTGTGTTAACAACATCGCACTCGTACCCATATATGATCTTTTACTCAACGCGTTAGCTACCACGTTTGCTTTTCCAAGATGGTATTAAATGGTATAGTCATAATCTTTTAACATCTTGAGTCAAAGTCGTTGCCGCATGTTGAGCTCCTTTTGGGTGAAGAAATATTTGACGCTTTTATGATCTGTATAGATCTCCACTTTCTCCCTATACAGGTAGTGTCTCCAGATCTTTAGCGTGAAAACGACTGCTGTCCTCTTATATTCTTTGAGATATCATGAGGCATAGGCTATGACTTTCACATGTTGCATTAGAACACATCCTAAACCTTTGCTTGAAGCATCGTTGTAGATGACAAATCCCTCTGAACCTGATGGTATGGTCAGAACAGGTGCTGAAATGAGTCTCCTCTTGAGTTCTTGGAAGCTCTTCTCACATTCCTCACTCCATCCGAATTTTTTATCTTTTCGAGTCAGCTGAGTTAATGGAGTAGCGATTTGAGAAAATCCTTCCACGAATCTCTGATAATAACCAGCTAAGCCCAAAAAGCTACATACTTCAGTTACTAACTTAAGTTGCTCCCAACTTTGTATGGCTTCAATCTCTGCCGGATCAACTGATATTCCATGTTTTGATATCACGTGTTCAAGGAATGTTACTTCCTCAAGCTAGAACTCGCATTTCTTCAATTTGGCGTATAGCTTGTTTTCACGAAGCTTTTGGAGTATTAGCCTCAAGTGTTGCTCATAATCTTCACGACTTTTGGAATAGATGAGGATGTCATCAATAAAGACAACCACAAAATGATCCAAATATTCCTTGAATACTCGGTTCATCATATCCATGAAGGTCGTAGGAGCATTAGTCAATCCAAAACATATGACTAGGAATTCCTAATGCCCGTACCGAGTCCTGAATGCAGTATTTGGAATGTCATCAGTTTTAATCTTTAACTGATGATATCCGGAATGAAGATCGATCTTTGAGAAGAATTTAGCACCTTGAAATTGGTCAAACAGGTCATCAATGCGAGGTAACAGGTACCTATTTTTTATGGTGACATGGTTCAACTCCCGATAGTCAATGCAAAGTCGTATACTCCCATCTTTCTTCTTTACGAATAAAACAGGAGCACCCCAAGGAGATGTACTAGGATGAATGAAACCAATGTCTAGTAACTCTTGTAGTTAGGTTTTAAACTCCTGAAGTTCAATAGGAGCCATTCGATATGAGGTTTTAGAAATGGGTTTTGTACTGGGTTCAAGGTCAATACAAAATTCGATATCACGCTCTGGGGGTAGGCCAGGAAGTTCTTCAGGAAATATGTCAGGAAATTCATTAACAATAGAAATATTTTTCAAATCTGACATATTTTTGTTTAAATTCATGACATGGGCTAAGAAAGCTTGACATCCATTTTTTAATAAACGAATAACTTTATGGCTTGATATGATAGTGATTGACTTTAGTGGTTTGGTTATGCAATTTCGCATAACAAAGTTGGTTAGAATATGAAAACTAATAACCTTACGAAAACAATCAATTTTAGCATGATGAGTAGTTAACCAATCAATCCCTAAAATCACATCAAATGCAAGTATTTTCAAAGAGATGAGATCAACAGGTAATGTGAGGGTGCCGATTTGAATCAAATAAGATTTATAAATAATGGATGTAATGAAGGTCTCTTATAACAAAGTTTCAATAGATAAGTCAAAGTTTAATTTCTCAAAAGTCATGTTCAAACGTTGAGCACAAGCAGGTGAAATAAAGAATGGGTAGAGTCGGTATCTAATAAGGTATAGACTTCGCAAGAGTTTATAATTAACTTACCCGTGATAACTTCGTTCGGGTTCCTCACCTTTTGGGACGTTACAATAAACGCTCTCCCTTGAACCACCGACTTTATTTTGTCCGTAGCCGCCTTTGGTGCCACCGTCCCAGCTAGAGTTGACTTCGTTACCAGATAAAATCGGGCTATGTGACCGTCCTTTCCATAACTAAAACATACCTTGGAAGGCTGTGAACAGTTTGGACTTATGTATCCCTCCTCTCCGCATCTGTAGCATCTAACTGGCGGTCGTTCTGGAAAGTAGTATGCAGACAAGCCAATCATGTTTGATGATAAAGCATATACTTTGTAACAATCTTATTTATTTATTAATAAAATGTATTAATTTATTAAAGGCTTTTAATTATCTACATGATGCTGTATTATAATATGTGATAAACCCATAGTTTTAAGCAATGCTTTTAGAATAATGATGATGATCATTCTAATGAGATCTAAATTCTTAGAAAGCTTAAAACTAAAATTGTTCCCAATCATTGGATTACTAAATTGGGGATTAGTGAATCCGGATAGATTGGTACATACGTTGCTTGCTCATTGGATGAGGATGATTGATCTCATGATCATTTGTGTGGAGACACTAAAGCAAGTATGTAGGTGCTTATTGGAGAATAAGTTCATTTGAACGTGGCTCGCTAAGGAATACCTAATGGAGTTTTATTTGCTGTCAATAGGAATTCCTCAGTAGTGATAGTAAGTACAAGTGATCCTTGGACTTGAGATCATCATAGTATCTTATGTATGATGAGTTATACTTTGACTTATTCCTTAAGACCCTTAGGGTATATCAAAGGGTATGCTTGGGTATAATAAGTTGTACATGGAGATAATGTATGATCAATAAAGAATCTACCACTTCTAATAAAAGAAGAGAAATGTCCTATGTGATTCGATAAATGACAACCCAAAGAGTCCTTGGCGGCGTAATGAAATTAGAAAGGAGTTTCTAATTTGCATTATTTGAGTTGTGCATTTAAGAGTCGAAATACATATAATTAAATAAAATAAGACTTGTGATAATTCCATGTCTTATATTTAATTGGGGCATTGTATGGTGGAAGGATTGAATTGTACGGTAACTATTTACTCAAAGGTTCTTTAATGATTAATGTTGAAATCTATATTATCTGGAAAGTCGTTGATCGCTAGGGAGGCTTATCCCTATTGTAGAATAAATATTATTTAAATAAATTAATTGTTTAATTTATTTATTTAAATAAGATTAGAATTGTTCTAATTGATTTATTCACAACCTGTTTAATATGGAGAACCTAAAGGGTCACACCATAAAAGGAAGAATAATTATTTAAGAAGTTAATGGCATAATCGTAATAATATGTTAAGTATATTTAATTTAATCTATGGTGATAGAATAAATTAAATAGCTTAATATTATTATTTAATATTTTAGAAATATTAAATATAAATTAATAAGAGGAGTCTTATTAATATTATTACAATTATTATTATTTTAATTTCTAAAAGAGTTTAGGAATTAATTTAATATAAGTACTCTCATTTATTCCTAATAGGATTAAGAAGAAAAATTAATTAAAGGAGTTTAATTAATTATCCCTAATAAGATTAGGGAGCTTAATTAATTAAAAGAATTTAATTAATTAAATAAAACCCAATTCCTTAATTGTTAAGGTGGGTTGCCCACATCTATAAATAAGATGAGTCTTATTATGGGTGTGGGGGTTGTTGACTTTTACAACGACATAATTCCAATTTGTTGGAGAGTACGCCTTTTCTATAGAGATAGAAAAACTAGGGTTTAGCCAACCACCCTTCTTCTTGAATTTTCTTCTTCCTTGGTGGATCACCTCTAGAGGCCAAACACTTGGGTGGCTAACGTTGATCAAAGGAAGGAACCAAACCCGGTGGATTCAAGTTGAACGCAAATAGGATTGGAGGTGAACTTGTACCTGAGGAAGCTCGAATCTTCAAGGGTATGATTCTTATTCTTCATATCTTTTCGTTTAATTAATAATTGTGCATAAAGGGTGATCCGGGTATATGGTTTGTAAATTTTTTTTTTAAACTCTGATTTTTACACGCTTCCGCTTAATTTATGCAATTTGATTGCGTTCTTAAATATTACAAACCTAACAGTGGCATCAGAGTCAAACCTTTATATAAATTATTAATTATTTTAATTTAATATCTATATTGATATGTGTTTAGAACAATTTAAATGGGCATAATTTTATTGTATAAAATTTATTTTAAAAAAAAAAAATCGCGAATTCGCTGCGCCTATATGAAAATCGGAAATGGCATACTGTTTTTTTTTTTGCTGCAAGGTTGCTGTTTCTAACACAATGAAAAAAATAATAATAATAAAGGTCACGTTTTTTTTTTTCATACTGCAAACTCCTTATAAAAAAAAAACTTAATGATTACAATAATCATTAACTTGTAATGATTATAGTAATTATTAGCATGTAATGATTAAAGTAATCATGACCATGTTATATAAATAAAAAAAAAAAAAAAAAAACCTTAATGATTACAATAATCATTAACTTGTAATGATTATAGTAATCATTAGCATGTAATAATTAAAGTAATCATGACCATGTTAAAAAAAAAAAAAAAAAAGAAGGTTACACGTTTTTTTTATGGGATCGAGAGCTATATATATATATATTATAATATATATATTATAATCGATTTCAGTTATATATATATATATATATATATATATATATTTTAATCATTTTATAATTAAAATAAAAGTTTATTTTAATTTTAAAATAAAAGATATATTTTAATTTTAAAATAAAAGGTTTATTTTAATTTTAAAAATTAAATTTCATGCTAACTAATTAGAGTTGGAATTGGATTCCATGATAACTAATTGGAGTTGAAATTGGATTTTATTTTTCCTAAAATAAAGGAGTTTATTTGTGAATAGGGAAGTAAATCCATCTTTCCTTAAATAAAGGAGTTTGTTTAGATATGAAATAAGATTTCATATTATTTAAAATAAAAGAGTTTATTTGTGAATAGGAAAGAGTATCCGTGTTTCCTTAAATAAAGGAGTTTATTTAAATATGGAATAAGATTTCATATTATTCAAAATAAAGGAGTTTATTTGTGAATAGGAAAGAATATCCGTGTTTCCTTTAATAAAATTTTTTTTTTTACATGGAATTGGATTCCATAATTAATTAAAATAAAAGAGTTTATTTTAATTAAAGATTTTTTATATATGGAATTGGATTCCATAATTAATTAAAATAAAGGAGTTTATTTTGATTAAAATTTTGATTAAAATAAAATAGTTTATTTTATTCAAAATTTGATAAATTAAAATAAAATAGTTTTATTTTGATTTAAATTTGGATTAAAATAAAGGAGTTTATTTTGATTCAAAAATAGATTTTATACTAACTAAATTTGCCCATTAAATGATATCAATATATATATATTAAATGTTTATTATTCATAAGATGAATGTTATTTATTGATGCGTATGGTGATGTGTATGATAATAAATGGGATTGATTATGGACTATTGACGATATGATTGGATTTATTTTAGTTGGATGCATGAATGTATGGGTTTTTATTAAATGGGGTCTGCAGTACTGCCTTCTTTAATTTTTCTTAATGTAAATTCTATCTTTCTCCTATGTACTTCCCTCGATCACGATCAAGGTTTCTATTTATTTAAAATAGTTTTGTAATAGGAATAATTAGAATTATTTTGAAAAATTGGAGATCAAGGAGCAAGGCGCTTGAAGACCCGTTTGTAATGGAGCCCGGTTTAAATGTAATAGTTTTATTTAAATATTATTTCTTGCACCCCTAGGGTTTGACCTTTTGGTTCACTTGGTGGCTCTAGTGAACCAAACTAGAATAAAAGTCCATAATCAATCCGGGTAGAATATAGTATTCTATATGTGCATGCTTATACTATATATATTATATATTATGCAAACATGCTTCGCATGTTAATTAATATAACGCGTATTTTATATATATATATATGTACGCTGCGCTAAAACAAGATGAGATAAATTAATAACAAACCCCTCAATTTTTAGATTAAGTCCTAAGCGTTCAAAGATATTTGGAATATCGAACGTCGCCTTTCTACATGATAAAATTAATAGAGTATTAAATATTTAATATGAGTTTGTTGTGTCATCACAAGGCAAGTATTAAGTATTTAAGATGTTAATTTATCACATTTGATGCTTATAAAGAAAATTGAACAATATTGTTTTGTTGTGTCACCACAAGGATGATATTTTTCTTTTTGAATATATGGAGTGCTAGGTCGACTTAACTTGGATAATTTTGATTCGGATGTGCCACCACTTGATCAAAATAATCTAAGAGGCAAAATACAAGGAGTTGCATAGTTGATGTAATTGACAAAAGTTGTCTACCTATTTATTTATATATAGTTTGTTGTGTCACCACAAGGCTATATACATTTGAAATGGGATCCTTATTCTCACTAGCAAATCTTTAATTAGATTTTGCCGAACTATATAAGTGAGGGTAATATAGTTTAAAGAAAATAGTGGGAGATACCAATTTAAAACAAGACCTAAATTATTTTGGTAATTAATAAAAGAATGTATGTTAAAATGTTGTTAATTACAAATTCATTTACAAAATTTTACAATGTCTAAAATTACTATCACTTGCGAAGCATATTAGATGCTAAATTAATCGGGGCCAAGAATTAAACGGATTGATTAAGGAATTTGAGAATAGTTCTCATAATTTGAAAAGCTATCTTATGTCCTTAATCGCCTATCCTCGCAATGGTTGCGCATAATGCCTCTGAGGAAGAGATTGCTACTTTTAGAAAGTGACAAGATGATGCACAATTGGCTCAATGCATCATGCTCGCATCTATGAGTAACGAGCTTCAGCGTCAGCATGATACTATGGATACTTCTACTATATTCCTGCACATCAAGTAGTTGATGGTGAGGAAAGTAGGATTGATAGATATCAGATATCAAAGGAGCTCTTCCGATCTAGAATGGTCAATGGCACTATAAATACAGATAAAAGTTCTTAACATAATCAATTTGATTGATCAATTAGACAACTAGTTTTGTCATGGATGGAGAGTTGAGCCAAGATTTGATCTTGCACTCACTCCCTTTACTCCTTTCACAATTGTTGTGAATTTTCATATGAACAAGCTAGATATCGCCTTTCACGATTTGCTTAACATGTTGAAAAATGATGAGAGTCACTTTCAACCAAGAAAGACCATGTCTTACTTGGTAGGGGCCAAAGGATCTTCCGAAAAGAAGAACGATTCAAAGAAGGTAAATGAAAAGGCGTAAACAAAGGATAATAAGAACAAAAGCGTCACGGATAGCAAAGGAGTTTGCTTCCACCGCTATAAGCTTCGACCATTGGAAAGAGTCTGCAGAAGCATCTTGCGCAGAGGCTAACCAAAGAAGCTTAGTGAAGTTTTGGTTACAAATACAAATTTGTTCATGATTTAAAATATTTTTTTTTCTTTAAGTCAAGGTTCTACTTGGGTATTGGATACTGATTTTGGTTATCATAAATATAGATTTATGAAGGGACCAAGCAGAAGTAGAAAGCTAAACAAATATAAGTAATCCTATGTGTGGGAAATGAAGCAAAGGTTGCTACATTAGCCATAGAAACTTATAGTTTAGCAATGCCTATGGGAAAATCTATTAAGTCAATAAGTTGTTATTGTATTTCAGTTCTTGTTAGAAATATTATTTCCATTTTATTGTTGGACAATGAAATCTTTGGTATTATAATTAAGAACAATTGTTGTTCTATTTATAATAATAATGTTTCGTATAGAACTGAAAGATTACTTAATGGATTTTGTATACTTGACTTACGTGAAAAATATATTTTGCAAATCGAACAAACTAGTATAAGAAAAGGAGATGATCATTCAAAGAGTTGAATGTGTGTATTTGCTGAAATACAAGTGTGAATTATTTGAAAGGTTCAAAGAATTCAAAAGTGAAACAAATTGGCAAAGTATTAGGATTCTTTGATCGGATCAAGGAAGGAATACTTGTGCAATAAGTTTCTAGATCATCTCAAATGGTTTTCTCATAATGGACGCCTCTCGATACATAATAATTGATTGATGTATCTGAAAGGAAAAATCATACCTTGTTGAACATGGTACGGTCCAAAATGATTTTACCGATATTTCAGTATCCTTCTAGGATCATGTCCTAGAAATGGCTGCATATCTACGAAAAGGTAACCTCAAAATCCAGCCCCAAGACTCCATAAAAGTTATGGACAGGGAGGATTCCTAATCTTAAGTATGTTAAGTTAAGGGGTTGTCCAACTTATGTGAAAATGTTTCAAAAGATAAGCTTGAGACAAGATTTGACAAGTACAATTTGTGGGTCATCCTAAAGTAAGTTTAGGGTATATGTTCTATAATCCTACTTAGCAAAAGGTGTTTGTTGCGAGACACGCTGCCTTCTAAGATAAAGGTGTTTATTACTGAAGGGGCTAGTGGGAGGATAATAGATCTTGAAAAGTTCAAGAACCACAAAACATTATAAGTCAAATAAGAGGAACCTATAGATAGACCTGTTGTACCTGGCCCGAATCAGTAAATCGAATAGTACCAAAGATACCTAGGAGGTATGGATTCATCATAGATGATGATGATGAGGTACACATCATAGAAGATGATGATCCAGTTACATACGATGAGGTAAGAGTTCTAGTGTGTACAAAAGGGTCAGTGGGAGCGTCGTGACATTCCTAATATTATATGTTGATATACTACAGATAAGGAATGACATATCAATGCTACAATCAATAAAGATAAAATTGTCTAAACAATCCTCCATGAATGATTTGGAAGAGTATCATTATTGAGGATGCAAATCTATATAGATAGATTTAAAAGGATGTTCAACTTAACCCAAAGAACGTATATTCATTTGATGCTAAAGTCGTTTAGCATGGCAAACTCCAAGAGATGTATCATGTTGATGAGCTATGGAGTGTATCTCTTAATAGTCCCCACGGACTCTCGAAAAGAGGTCACATGAGTGACAATCATGTATGCAATGAAATGTACGAGACCGATGTTGATCCATCATATTATGGAGAAGTTCACTATGATTTCGTGAAAAACATCTTAAAGTGCTTGGCCCGTCACTAAGGATGTGATCATATTCATGGTAGGTCTTAATTAAAACTAGAGGGCTTAACAGACTCAAGTTTTTCGACGAGACCAAGATGATAGAAAATCCACTTTAAGGTAAAGGGTTACCTTGAGCAAAGGGTGCGATGAATTGAAAGGTTCCAAACAAAGAAAGAGTTCTTTGGTTTAGTGATAAAGACAAAGTAAATAGCTATAAATGAAGTCGCAAGTTGATTGTTTGGATTAAAAGTTCATTATAGAACTAGGAATAGTTCCTAAGTCTCATCTTGGATCTAAACATGTGTTGTGGCACTTTCATTTGATTATTAAAATCATTGAAAGATGGGAAATCACTATAGAGATAGTGGAATCTCATGAACAACATTACATATCCATTAACTAAAGCTTATCCAATGACGGCCAGGATAGTCGTACTTGCAGAGAAGAAGAGTATAAGATACAATGGCGATTGGCTTTAGTGCAGTGGGAGATTGAAAGTAGTATGCACACAAGCCAATCATGTTTTTGATGATAAAGCATATACTTTGTAACAATCTTATTTATTTATTAATAAAATGTATTAATTTATTAAAGGCTTTTAATTATCTACATGATGCTGTATTATAATATGTGATAAACCCATAGTTTTAAGCAATGCTTTTAGAATAATGATGATGATCATTCTAATGAGATCTAAATTCTTAGAAAGCTTAAAACTAAAATAGTTCCCAATCATTGGATTACTAAATTGGGGATTAGTGAATCCGGATAGATTGGTACATACGTTGCTTGCTCATTGGATGAGGATGATTGATCTCATGATCATTTGTGTGGAGACACTAAAGCAAGTATGTAGGTGCTTATTAGAGAATAAGTTCATTTGAACGTTGGCTCGCTAAGGAATACCTAATGGAGTTTTATTTGCTGTCAATAGGAATTTACGTAGTGATAGTAGTTCAAGTGATCCTTGGACTTGAGATCATCATAGTATCTTGTGTATGATGAGTTATACTTTGACTTATTCCTTAAGACCCTTAGGGTATATCAAAGGGTATGCTTGGGTATAATAAGTTATATATGGAGATAATGTATGATCAATAAAGAATCTACCACTTCTAATAAAAGAAGAGAAATGTCCTATGTGATTCGATAAATGACAACCCAAAGAGTCCTTGGCAAAAGCGTAATGAAATTAGAAAGGAGTTTCTAATTTGCATTATTTGAGTTGTGCGTTTAAGAGTCGAAATACATATAATTAAATAAAATAAGACTTGACAATAATTCCATGTCTTATATTTAATTGGGGTATCATTGTATGGTGGAAGGATTGAATTGTACGGTAACTATTTACTCAAAGGTTCTTTAATGATTAATGTTGAAATCTATATTATCCGGAAAGTCGTTGATCGCTAGGAGGCTTATCCTTATTGTAGAATAAATATTATTTAAATAAATTAATTGTTTAATTTATTTATTTAAATAAGATTAGAATTGTTCTAATTGATTTATTCACAACCTAGGTTTAATATGGAGAACCTAAAGGGTCACACCATAAAAGGAAGAATAATTATTTAAGAAGTTAATGGCATAATCGTAATAATATATATTAAGTATATTTAATTTAATCTATGGTGATAGAATAAATTAAATAGCTTAATATTTATTATTTAATATTTTAGAAATATTAAATATAAATTAATAAGAGGAGTCTTATTAATATTATTACAATTATTATTATTTTAATTTCTAAAAGAGTTTAGGAATTAATTTAATATAAGTACTCTCATTTATTCCTAATAGGATTAAGAAGGAAAATTAATTAAAGGAGTTTAATTAATTATCCCTAATAAGATTAGGGAGCTTAATTAATTAAAAGAATTTAATTAATTAAATAAAACCCAATTCCTTAATTGTTAAGGTGGGTTGCCCACATCTATAAATAAGATGAGTCTTATTATGGGTGTGGGGTTGTTGACTTTTTACAACGACATAATTCCAATTTGTTGAGAGAGTACGCCTTTTCTATAGAGATAGAAAAACTAGGGTTTAGCCAACCACCCTTCTTCTTGAATTTTCTTCTTCCTTGGTGGATCACCTCTAGAGGCCAAACACTTGGGTGGCTAACGTTGATCAAAGGAAGGAACCAAACCCGGTGGATTCAAGTTGAACGCAAAAAGGATTGGAGGTGAACTTGTACCTGAGGAAGCTCGAATCTTCAAGGGTATGATTCTTGTTCTTCATATCTTTTCGTTTAATTAATAATTGTGCATAAAGGGTGATCCGGGTATATGGTTTGTAAATTTTTTTTTTTAAACTCTGATTTTTACACGCTTCCGCTTAATTTATGCAATTTGATTGCGTTCTTGAATATTACAAACCTAACAGTTCTCCTCCCCTAGATTTTGTTGTTGGTGCTGGTGCTGCTGTCGATGTCTTCCCGTCATTGTTGAATCTTCTCTTTTTAAAATTTTCACTTGACTCACCTCTCCTATTATCTTGGCCATAATTACCACCGAAGTGGTTACCATTTCTGGCACATTGGTTATCACTGCTTCGATGATTTTTGCCACTGGTATGACTATTATCTTGATGTCGGTTGCGGTCTTTTGGTTGAGCTGACTCATAATCCCGCTCTAATAATTAAGCCATATTCACTATATCTGAATACAAACAGAGTTTATGAGAGATAAGATGTTGACGAATTTTGGGTTTCAAACCTCTCAGAAACATTCGCGTCATTCACTCCTCATTATCTACCAAATAAGATGCAAACTGGGATAACTCCGCAAACTTAGCCTCGTATTGCGATACAGTCATATTGTTCTGCTCCAGCTTGATCAATTCCACCTCCTTCATGTGACGAATACTTTTTGGAAAGTACTTGTCGTTGAACAATTCTTGAAACTTTTCCTAAGACATCTTAAGTGTGGATAGATGAGTACGTTTTACAGATTCCCACCAGTAATTTGCCTCTCCGCGCAACATAAAGGTGGAAAAGGTACCCTTTTGCTCTTCAGTGCATCCCAAGACATCAAATATCTTGGTAATCTATTTAATCCATGCCTCTGCCTTAAATGGTTGTGGCTTTCCAAAAAACTCCAGCGGTCGCAACTCCTTGAATTGTTTGGCAGTGACAAGTAGTGAGTTACCATTATTTCCACCTGCATTTTGAACAGAAGTCTCTCTCGTCTGGTTTTGGATGAATTGTAGAAAGCTCCTAAACATCCCATCGTTCATCATTTGGTCGGTGTTGTTGTTTACATGAGGATTATTGTCTTCCTGTTGCACATTATCCTAGTTATTGATTAGCTGTGTCTCAATGGTCTCATGTGATCCATTGCTCATCTCAAAATTTTCAGCTGTCATTCTCAAATACTGCCATAAAACAAGAGTTAATTAAAGAAATTAACATTCCACATATCATCCCTATATTATGACTGACCAATTAAATATCAATTAAGCTTAGGTAAGACACACTGGCGAAGGTTTTACTCGTCTCTCCCCTCCTAGTTCTAATCCCAGATCTCCACTAGAGATCATATCCCTAAGCTCTGATACCAACTGTGATGCCCCCAAAATAGGTCCACACAACCCAGCCTGAGTCGCCAAATACTTGGTACAGAAACCAAATACAAACTTCATTAATACAACTGTCGTGAAAAATACGACAACACATGAGCTGTGAGTTTTAATACAAATATTGTCTTGTAGACAATATCCAAAATAAAATAAAGTCTTCGTTACAATTATTAATACACTATTTTACAAAATAGTGAGAAATAACTGTCTTGAACCATCACTCCACACCTTGACTAGTCCCAGCTATATTCTCGCCTCCTGAGAAGAACAATAGAACAAAAAGGAAAAGGGTGAGCTCAACTAGCCCAGTAAAGAATATTATGACTAACATAATATAGAACAAATTATCCTTAGTCCTCAACATGGAAAAATCTAATAGAATACAATAGACAACAAGTTCTAGATCAACAACTGCAGTGGAAACAAAAATCCATTAGAAGAAGTCAAGTATAGCATGATGTCTACTATCTTCCATGATAAAAGCCCATCATCAATAGTTTATCCATGTAACATCAATCAATAATTATTTCCAATCAACGAATTATCTATGCACTATGGGCCAAAGATAATCGTTTGTACCAGCAGCGGTCATGATCATGCCAAACACTTGTCCATCTTTGCACTACGGGCCAAAGATATCAATCCACAGTTCATCATTGCACTACAGGCCAAAGATATTCATCAATCAACAGTTCATCTTTGCACTACAGGCCAAAGATAACTTTTAACATAATTTAAGTCTGAGAATTATGACAATGAAAATAAGAATGAATCAAGTGAGACCATAACATGGATTCAATTTCAAGAATAAGATTCATAAAAGATAACTTGGACAAAGAAAAGAAAAGAAATTCTTTTGTGAACAGTACTCATGAATAGTAAAGTATGAATAGTACCATATGAATAGTGCCCATGAATAGTACCATATGAATAGTACCCAAACATAAAAAAAAATCAAAATTTAATACGAAATTTCAGACCAATATTCCAGTGAAATGATATTAGATGAAGCACAATCCTTAAGAAATTTCTAATCATTTCAGGAATTATAGAAGCAATACTCACCATAGTAAGTTTTAACTTTAGGAATATGAGATAAAATAATATCACTTACATGATATGGAGTATGAAAGAAAATGATATTTCTTACGAGTATGGAAAGAAATAATATCATTTAGAAGTATCGAAAGAAAATAACATTCTTTACGAAAAAAAATAATATCATTTACCTTAGTAGGAAATTAGTTCTAACTGGAATAACGGAGATTGTGTTGAGGAAATCTTGCACTGCTATCAATACTTAAAATATCCTTATACTCACAAGAAATACGCTCAATATTATAAAGAGAGAATTTTCTGATTCTGGTGGGAGTTTCATTGTTTAACTAAGCAGCCTATTTATAGTAAAGTGGTAGCACACCACTTCTGACAAAATCTATACGCACATTATTTTTTGAAAAAAATGCAACACACACCTTTTGAAAAAGAGAATTCAAATTCAAAATGAGAACTCCCTCATTTATTTCACATGTTTTACTATTTAAACAATTATAATTTATAAAATTATACTATTATAATATATTATAATAATATATCTTAATGAATATTTTATCAGAGAAGATAATTATGGTTCCACAGAAAAATTAATATGCCAAACTTTCAACAAATATCTCATGTTGAAATTCCTCCATTTATATCAAATTAAACAAATATTTACTTATCATATTTATCAAAAAAAATTATTTATTCATCAATTATTTACAACTCTTCAATCTTTCAATAATTATTCCTAATTAATATTATAGAATCACAATATTGACAACCAGATCGTTCCCAGGAAATAGGGGGATTTTCGATAAGGATTTCTTCTTATTGGTGTGCAATTATATAACCTAATCCCTTTCCAGGATAGAACTTTCTAGACATTATAGTTAATCCTATCTAATAATATCATTTCAATAATATGAGTTATTGTGTCGTGACAGTTATTGAATCCATAATACAAAATACTATTCAATTATCACTGTAGCAATTATTGCACCAATAATATGAAATACTATGCAATTTTTTAATGTATCAATTATTGAGTGACTTCTTACGTAAGAATCAATAATCAGAGATCTCAGGCAATACAAGTGTGCCACCGTCAACCACCACGCAGACATATTCTTGTACTTTTATCACTGGGTATTTCAATAGTTTTAATAGTAAAAGTTTTGCCGGTATTTTTATAAAAAGGTTATTTCTTTCGCTTTCTATATCCGACAGTTATTCTATTATGTGGTCCACCAATGATTGCGTTGTCTTACGGATATTCCCGACAAAAAGAATATCCCCCGACCAAAACGAATATTCCCCGACAAAACTAATATTTTATGACCACTTGCTTACTTTGCAAAATTTTCACATTTCACCCATAACTAAAGCATTATATCAAATCAACACCTTATTATCCAAAATAATAACTAGAGAAATTAAATCGTTATTCAGAAAAAGTTTTGGTTTGTAATAATAATAACCTAACCTTGGTTAACTTAATTGATGAATGGCTGAATTAATTGGTGGATGACTAGGGAGTGGTTAGTACGAATTTGGAAAGTTGAGGGGAATGACTAGAGAAGACTTTAGTTGGATAACCAACTGATAAATATTGTAAAGTAGGTTATATATATATATATATATATATATATATATATATATATATATATAACCTAAGTATACTTGGAAGCTTGATTAATTCATTTCTTCCAAGTTGTTATGTAAAAGAGATAATTGATAAAAAGGGCTAGCCACGACGGGAGAATGGAGAAGAATGAGAGGAGATTTTTGAATCAAGCTTGCAAGGAAAGAAGAGAAAGGAAGAAAGCTAAGAATGAAGGTATAAAACTCCAAACCCTAACTTTAAATCTATAAGCTTAGATTATGTTTTGGTATGATTGTTGTGGGAGAATGGTTTGTGTGGAGAATCATGGTGGATCCTATGATATAAGAGTGGTTATGTTGGAGTATATATGTTTATTATGTGTTATATGCTTGAGAAATCAAGATAACATGAAATTTTTCTAGGAAAACTTAATAGTCGAAAAAATTGTTTTCACCTTAAACAAATACTAAAATTTGAATGACCTTATCTCTTATTCTATTTTGAATTTTTGAGTGTAGTAAAATTATGGAGATAGATATATGAGTCCCCTATCCCCTCCAATTGGAATTTCCAAAAAAAATCCTTGTATAATGTTCATAGTGATGATTTTACCAAAGTAGGAAAAATTTGGAAAACCAACAAAATAATATGCCCAAAATTTTCTAGAGGCAGTTTCGGCCACTTAATGATTGAAATAAATTCATTTCTTCCGGAGCATGAAACTATATGGTATTATGTAACTCATGTCCAAATATGAGAGAATTTCAATGTCGTACGAAGGAGTTATGGCCAATCAAAAATTAGGGTTTAAATCACGAAAATGGCTATAACTTGAGTTCTATAACTCCGATGGCCATAAAATTTTAAGTGAAAGTATACTTTCATATGATTATGAAACTAAAAAATTTTGGTGAGTTTTGGAATTAAGTATGATATAGCAAAATTTGCTAAGTTACAAACTAAAATGGCCCTTGAAAAATACTAAATAAAGCTGAAAAATTATGATAAAATTATTTTTATGTGTGGAATATGTTTAAATATATGGTTCAAGAACAGAAAAAAAAATAATAAAATGGTTAAGAAGGCTTAATGAAGAAAATGGAGTTACGAGGAGGTAAAACGGTTAGTTAAAGTAAAGTCGGGAAGCATTGTTATGCTTTCTACCGACTAGAATATGTTGACATGAGACATATGAGTTTAAGTAAATTTTAATCATATATTTTTATGAAAATCTTATAAAAACTGATGTGAGGGGACGTTTATGTTGAAAGAATGATTATTGGAATAGGTTACGATAATTACCGACGATAAGCTTTAAAAGGTGACGATTAAATTGATTAAGCAAATTCTTATGAATGTTGTAGGTAAACGTTTAGAAAGGTTTATTCGCGAAAACAAGAAAGAGATACTAAGTCAGACAAGTTTTACGAAACTAGTTGTTATTTAAAGACTTTTTAATTATTATGCCAATTTTTACTATATTATATAAACTAATTGTGAATGAGTTTAAATGTGCACTATGTGTTACACTGTGATATTAATCTATTGAATTAAATTGATGATTGAAGTTGATTGAGTCATGGGAACTCACTATACTTATGAAATGAGATATATGATAAGCATGAAGTATAAAACATATATAACTGCTGAGTATGAACATTGTGATGTATGAATAAATGCAAAGCATAAGAAAAATGAAGCATGTATAAAATGTGGAACATAAGAAATGTAAAGTAGGTTTGAAATGAGAATTATATGTTATGTGATAACTGTTAAACTTGTTGGGCAACATAGTTTCTCACCCTTGCTTTAATGGCAATAGACACAGGAAATTAGTCCGACATTAAGAGAGATAAATGTAATTGTTTTCTTATTTGTATTACAACCTAATGTTGTAAGTTGTTAAATCATATAATTATGATAGTTACTTGCTATATATACTACAAGTCTTGAGTGATTAATTTAAGTAGGATATATAGAGAGGGAGTTAACGTTTGGAGTTTTGAGTAATAAATATTCACAGTTATTGTAATAGAATAAATCATAATGTATATGATTTAGTTATGAAAATATAAAGATTTCGATTCAGGGATAAAAGAATGTTGTAAAGCTTCAATTATTAAGTTTCAATCAATAGTATTATTGTTGAATTTGTGGATAATAAGTATGAAGGTGTATCGTCAACACCATATCCGAGGTTTAAGGAACCCAAATTTGGGGGAGTGACACTTGAAACTTCTGATGAAGATTTGGCCAGAAAATCTAATGAAGTGTGTATTTAATTATCTGGTTTGAAGTTTAGGGCGCATCTAATCTAAATTTTGTAGGGTGCAAATCGATTTTCACTGCAAAGTTTGGGGTTCAATGTGGAATTTAGTCAAATATCTAAGAAAAAAAGTTACTTTAATTTTTTAATCTTTAATTTCTTTAATTCTTTTCCATTCTTTTCTTCTCAAACTCAGAAAAATATATAATAAAAATTGAAACCAATGTGAAACTAGAAAGCGAGGGTTGCTAGATAAGTAGACATAAATTATCTAATTTATCTTACCTTAGTAAATTGAACTGTAAATCCCTATTAATATATAAATACTTATACATTATTAGGGTTGTAAACCGCTATTTTTGGATGCGGATACAGGAATATATATATCCGTATTTGAAATTAAAAATTAATATCTATATTCGACTGATATGCAACTTGAAATATATATATTCATATTCGATGGATAATATCCGAAAATAGATATTATTTGTATCCGTTTTGTATAATATATTGTGGATAAATATATCAAATATTTGCATATCTGTATCCGTATCTGCATTAGTTCAAAATTAAATTTTAAAAATTTTTCATTTTTTTTAAATTCTTGCACAATGTTAATTTAATCCAAAAAATGTTTACTTGATCAAATAAAAATTAGAAATAATGTACAATCAACCAAATAAAATAATAAAATTATTACTAAGATGAAAGAAAGAACGATTGACTCATACCATCTAACACTTCATCTAGAACATTTGTGATTGACGAATGAATTATCTTCTCTTCAAAGGAGGGTTCTGTTTCGTCATAGCAGATGATCCTTCTTCAACCTCTGTCTCCTTTCTTTTAGACAAGTCTTCTACTACCGAGTCTACTTTATCAAAAAAATTTGTTTTATGATAATATTTAAACACATGTATTTTAACAAATAATCCAGTGTGTAGAGCCAATAAAGATTTCTTTTGGTTCATAAATACATCATTCAATACATTTTTTTATCCAATCTATATGAATAAATTGAAAAGGAAAAACCTAACTCTTATGCGTTATTGACAGCCCATCTTTGTGTATGAAGTTGGCATGCGTCCTAGCTCTCGATACTCTTTCATTGAATTTCAACAATTTCTCCCGCTCCTCAAAAACCCACATGAACGAAGTTGATGCTTCCACTTCCATAACATAAGTAGTTAAAGCAAGTGCCACAGCGCATACTCTACCACTGATTTTTGCACATCGAAAACCCTTATAAGAAGAGTGGATAGGCTTACACCAAAGACTTTTTTATTTTTGATTCAGCGGGAACGTGCTTTGAGTGAAGACACCACAGTTGCGGGATTCAAACGAGTTAGGAGTGGGTAGTTCTTTCAGATTTAGAGTTTTTGATCTTTTAGCAAAACGAGGCTCTACCCCTTGTATACACGTAATGCCTAGCAAGGAACCTCCCCTAAACAATATGACTAGCAATGAGAAAAATAAATGTAATAGATAAATGATTATAATGCATATTAGTCTACCATAAACTTTATATTTGTGGGTGGAGTCCCCCGAGAAGGGTTAGAATGATTGTTCCTACTCCTTAGGAATTACCAAACAAATGACTAGAATTTCACTGACATGTAAAAAGTGGGCTCTCATAGAATCGGGAATGAATTTTTCATTTGGTCTAGAAACTCTCTCCTTGTTGGGTTGCAATGTAAATAGTATATGATGGTGCTCGAGTAAAAAGTATTGATTCAGCTTTTAGAGGCAAGGATCTAGAGTTGATATCAATCAATAAATTAGAACAACTTCATAAGTATATCATCTATATAGAAATCAAAAGGATCTAATTCAGGCAAGTTTTTAATTACAAAGGGCTTTCACCAATGCCTCAACCTTGATTACACGGAGATTTTCAGCTTAGTTGTCGAACCGAGTCAAATCTAAAATAAAAAAAGGGTTAACAAAAATGATATTGCAGAGACATGATTTGAACCTGTGACCTCATGGTTATGAGTCTTGTGAGTTACTAAACTGCGATAAAATAGAACTTAGGTGACAAACAATGATTCAATTGATGATGAAGAAAGAAAAATCTTGGTTCAATTCTCCACATCCTTAAAAGATAAAAAAAAGATTAATAAAATTCTATTGAGTCTGACTCATAGTGATCATTTATCAAAGAATAACTCTCGTTATCAAATGATTGAAGAATCGGGAGCAATTACTTACGATGCTTAGTTGACATCGAAAAATCCATAACCAAATAGGATTAGAAATATTAAATTGAGTATAGTTAGAAAAGATAATTTTCCTAAACCAAAAACAAATTCTAGGTAATACCTAAATCTAAATCCAATATGGATTCATGTCACACCCAACAAATCTCCACCTTGACTTGAATCCTCTAAATATTGCACAAATAGTGAACTTTCTCCTCTTTTCAAATGCACAACTCAAGTGCATCGAACACTAACCAGGTCCAAGCAATGTTTGAACTTAGTATGTGGTAACGACTTCGTTAATATGTCAGCTGGATTGTCTGCAGTACCAATCCTTAAGACCTTAATTTCACCATCTTCAATAATATCTCGAACAAAATGAGACCTGACATCAATATGTTTCGTCCTCTCATGATACATATTATCTTTAGTCAAGTGTATAGCACTCTAACTATCACAATGGACAACAATAACTCCATAATCCATGTTGATCTATGTAAACAAGCCTCACAACTAAATAACTTCCTTAACAGCCTTTGTAATAGCCATATATTCTACCTCTATAGTAGAGAGAGTAATCATATGCTATAAAGTAGCTCTCCAACTAAATGCACAACTTCCAAGGGTAAATATATAACCAGTCAACGATCTCCTCCTATCATGATCACTAGCATAGTCTTAATCAACATACCCTATAAGGGTATCGTCGTTCCTTCCAAACTCTAAACTAACATTAGAGGTACCTCACAAGTATCTTAAAATCCATTTCACGGCTTCGCAATGAATTTTACCTGGACGTGATAAGTGTTTACTTACCACATTAATGGCATGTGAAATATTTGGACGAGTAAAAATCATAGCGTACATGAGGCTACCAACTGCACTAGAATAAGGAACATTTAAAATATAACTAACCACCTCATCTGTCTGAGGAGGTAATTAAACTAATAACTTGAAGTGAGAAGTAAGAGGAATACTTACTATTTTGATATTCTTCATACCAAAACAATCTAAAACCTTCGCGTTGTAGTCTTTCTGGGATAAGTACAATTTATTAATTTTTTTGATCTCACTTAATCTCCATACCAAGAATCTTTTTAGCAACCCCTAAATCTTTCATCTCAAACTAGGTGCTCAACAATGATTTCAGTTACCAATCTCTAAAATATCATTTGTTGCAATCAACATATCATCAACATAAAACAACAAATAGATAAATGAGTCATCCTGAAGTTTCCTGAAGTACACACAATTATCATATTGACTCATGCTATATTCAATACCAACCATAAATGAATGAAATTATTTATACCACTGCCTGGGAGATTGCTTTAAACCATATAAAGACTTTTTCAACAAGAAAACGTGGTCTTCCTTTCCTTGAATCTGAAATCCCTGAGGTTGACGCATATAAATCTTTTTGTCAAGTTCACCATACAAGAAAGTTGTTTTCACATCGAGTTGTTCCAACTCCAAATTATGCATAGCAACCAAACCAAGCAATACTCGAATAGAGCTATGTTTCACAACTGGTGAAAACACATCATTGAAGTCAATTCCCTCGACTTGACTAAATCCCTTAGCTACTAGTCGAGCCTTGTATCTAGCATCTTCAACTCTTGGGATGCCTTCTTTTTTCTTAAATATCCATTTGCTACCCACAATTTTCTTACCTTTAGGTGGTTTCACAAACTCCCAAGTCTAATTTTTTTAAAGAGATTTCATCCTTTCATTCATAGCAAACAACCATTTTTTTGAATCATTCGAGGAAACAACATCTTTATAAATCATAGGGTTACTTTACTCAACTATCTCGGCAGCTGACAAGGCATAAGCAACAAAATCTGAATACACATATCTCTGTGGTGGTCGCACTGTCCTCTTTGCCCTTTCTCTGGTGACTATATTGATAGTCCACATGTTCCTCCTCTAGAACTATATTCTCATTTACAAAAGTACTAGTAGTAGGCACATGATCTGAACTATGTTGTGATTTCTGAACTTGAGGAGAAGTTACTTTAAGCTCCACCTTCTGACCAACACTATCAAAACTATTAATACAAGGAATGGAGGATTCCTAGTTCTTATGAAGTATAGCGGACTCATAAATAGTAACATCTCTGCTAACGATGACCTTTGCTGACTTTTAATTAGCACACCAAAGTCTATAACCCTTCACACTAAAACTATAACCAAGAAAGATGCATTTCTTGGCTCTAGGTTCGAGTTTTCCCTCATTCACATGTTTATATACCTTAAGAGATAAATAATCTGCTGGATTCCCTGACTAAACCTCTTCAGGGGTCTTACATTATATAGTTGTGCAAGGAGAATGATTCACCAAAAAATAAGTTGTGTTCACTATTTCTGCCCAGAATTCCTTGCCTAAACATGCATTTAACAACATGCATTTGGCCTTCTCTATCAAGGTTCTGTTCATCCGTTCTGCAACTCCATTCTGCTGCGGTGTCTTCACTACTGTACGATGCCTAACAATCCCTTCATTCTTGCAAAAGTCATTGAACTCAGTCTCACAAAACTTAAGGCCATTATCTATTCTGAACCTTTTAATATGCTTTCCCATTTGCTTCTCAACAAAAGTCTTCCACTATTTAAAAGTCACAAAAACATCATCCTTATGTTTCAAGAAGTAGACCCAAACCTTCCTAGAATAATCATCAATGAAGGTTAGTATATAATAAGCACCGCTACCTTTGGAAGGAACTCGTGAAGGGCATGAATATAGTCTGAAGCCCCCTTTGTTCTATAAATCGCAGTCTTGAAACTAACTCGTTTATGTTTCCACAAGACACAATGCTCATAGAATTCCAAATTTCCTATTTTTGTCCAGACAAAAGACCTCTGTTACTTAAAGCAATCATGCCTCTTTTACTCATATGGCCTAACCTCATATGCCACAACCTGATGGTGTCATCTGCAGTAACTAAAGAACAAATTGCATCTAAATCTGTAGTTGTAGAACCCTCCAACTTATATAAAGTACTGACCTTAATTCCTTTCATCAACACAAGCAAGCCTCTACTAATCTTCATAACTCCACCTTCAGTTGTGTACTTACACCCATTTTCATCTAGTTTATCCAAAGATATGAGATTCTTCTTCAAACGTGGAACATGTCTAATATCTGACAATTTCCTGATTATGTCATCATGCATCTTAATTTTTATTGTACCAATGTCAATTACTTTACATTTAGAATTATTTCCCATCAAAATAATTCCATAATCAAATGGTTCATATGTGGAGAACCAATCATGAGTAGGACATATATGATAAGAACACCCAGAATCCAAAATCTAGTCACTGCTAAGTCTTTCTCAGTCATTGTCTACTGACAGAAGATCCTCACTATCCTCAGTAACACTAGCTTGAGCAGGCATTCTTATCCCTTTATTATGTTGATTCTTCACATTTTGTCCATTATTAATCTGACCATGATTGTACCCTCTCTATTCTTTATTTTTCAACTTTGGACAATTACGCTTTATATGCCCCTTTGCATGACAGTAGTTGTAAGACCCCAACTTTTATGAATAAAGACTAATTTTTCTCGAAATATATTTTTGAATATTATGGTGTGGATTTGATATAATGTTATAGTTGTGGGTAATATTTACAAATTTTACAAAAGTAAGCAAGTGGTTATATAATATTCGTTGTGTCAGGGAATATTCATTTTAACAGGGAATATTCGTACGACGGCACAATCATTGGTGGACCCCACAATGGAAGTATTGTCGTAGTTAGAAAACAACAGAATTATCTTTTTATAAAAATAACGGCGAAAGTTTTATCGTTAAACTATTGAACTACCCGGTAGTAAAAAAATGAATGATGTCGGCGTGGTTGCGTAGTAGCACCACGGTATTGATTATTGATGCTTAAGTGAGAAGTCACCGGTTATACTCAATTATTACTACGATGAATTCTTTGCATCATATCTCTCATATTATTGATTCAATTATTGTCACAGTATCATCTGCATAATATTTTATATTATTAAATCAATAATTAAGTCGACAAAGTTATTCATATTATTATTTATAATATTGACAATGTCTAGAAGTTCTATCAAGGAGAGGTTTGGTCACCTAATTGCGCGCCAATAAAGAGAAATCTTTATCGAAAAGCCCCCTCTTTCCTGGGAACGACCTGGTTGTTAAATATTGTGAGTTCTAATATTAATGATGAATAAGTTTGTGTTGATTAAAGGTGAAATTGATAGTTCCATTGTGTTGGGATTATTAGTGTTAGTGGAAATCGACATTTATTTCGATAATAATTGATGTCTGGAAGTTATATTGACCAATCGGATAATTAAACATATATATGAGCAATTAATTGCTATTAATTCACATGCTTATAACTATTTGTTCATATGTGTGTACTATTGATTCACATTCATGTACTATTAGGGGAGGTGGTGCAAGATTGATAATACTTGCATGACTAAGTTAAAAATGGAGGTATAGATGGAGGTACTATATTGTAATTTGTATTTTTACATGTATAGAACTATTGATTCACATGATTGAACTATTTATTCACATGATGTACTATTAGGGGAGGTGGTGCAAGTTTGATAATACTTGCAGGACTAAATTAAAAATGAAGGAAAAGATGAAGGTATTATACTGTAATATTTCGAGCCCCAAAACGTATAATTATCGAAACTATATTTTTCTATAAATAGAAGCTCATTCTTCCTTTATTCTCACCAATTCACTAAGTCTCACAAGAGCAATTATAGAGAGAGAAGCTATAAAGAGAGAAGCTATAGGGAGAAAGAAGAAGAGTAGTCTGCGACTTCACTACTCCAGTATCCAGTCTTCTTCTGAGGTAAGGGGTATTATTTATTTCATATTCTGAAGAGATATTATTTTTCGTATTCGTATGAATATTATTTTCGTTCAATATTCATAAAGAACATTATCTTCGTTCAATATTTGTAGGAATATTATCTTAGTTAAATATTTGTTGGAATATTAGTTCCGTTCAAGGGATGTTATTTTTGTTCAATATTCGCTTGAAATAATATTTTCTTCCATACTCTGTAGTATGTAAGTAATATTATTTCGTTTTAGATTTTGAATTATATACTCATTTTGTTGAAGTTTTGGCTTCTATACTCCATGAAATTAGTAGAATATCCTTCATATTTGCGCTTCATCCAGTATCTTTTCATGGAAATATTATTTTAAGATTTCTTGATAATTATTGATCTTTTCTTGACAAAATACTATTCATGAGTTACTATTTACGGGTTACTATTCATGTAAGACCCCGAAATTTTTTAAATAAAAAGGAATTTCCTTTATTTATTATTTTGAAATAGTAAGGGTTGATTTGATTAATGTGGTTAGTTATGGGTAAAATGCTTGAAATATTTTAAATAAGCAAGTGGTGATAAAATATTCATTATCGTCTTGGGAATATTCGTTTGGTCGTGGAATATTAAATCTTTGTCGGGAATATTCGTGCTACCGGCAGCGATCTTTTGTGGGCCCCATAACTTGAAGCGATTGGATGAAGAAAACGACAAATATAAGTTGTTTATAAATAACGGCGTAGTTATTCTGAATTATCTTGTTGGAATACCCGGTGGTTAAAACACACTAATCTGCCGTTGTTGAACAAGATAGCACCAGTATTGCACCAATTATTGATTCTAACGTAAGAAGGCACTACTCAATAATTGTTACGATAATTACTATTCGAAGATTTTATTTTATTGAGTTAATAATTCTTGCGTTGATATTTTATATTGTTGTTGTTTGAATAATTGTCATTACACAATATTTTTCATTATCGAAGCAATAATTCATATTATCTGAATAATATTATTAGATAACATTATTGGCAATGTCTAGAAAGTTACATCTAAGGAGAGGTTTGGTCACCTAATTGCGGCTACCAGAAGGAGAAATTCTTATTGGAAAGCCCCTCTTTCCTGAACCTGCACAGTTATCAATATTGTGATTACGTAATATTATTTGTGAATAATTAATTATTGATTCATATAATAAAAAAAATATTAATTTTATGTGGATATAGATGGAGAAAATTTTTAATGTGACAATTGTTGAAAATTGAAATTTTATCTTTTTCTGATAAAATAATTCATTTAAATATATTATTATATTTTAATAATATAATAATGGTGATATTTTACAACGAATGTGGGATATATGAGTATACAAGGAGGAAGAGTATTTTTGTTGCAATAAATGTTTAAAACATGTTAAACATGTCGGTGGACCCCATTTATTGACTGAAATTTGATTATAGCCTGTAAAATCGACCGTTTGTGGATTTCGGTCAATTTCTGTTTGGAATTCGGAAAAACTTTCTTCTGCAAAGTTGTAGAGAATTGAATTTCCTATACAAACTCGCGAGATTCGAATTTTCTGATAAAAGGGCTATTTATTATGAATTATTGAAGTTCTGAAGCTCCGAAATAATTGATTTTTGGAGTTTAAAATATTTTTTGTAAGAAAAACGTTTTTTGTTGTAATTGAGTGGCTCACATGTGTTATAAATGATCTGAAATCAGATTTCTAAGGTGTGCTTGAATATTTTTAAGAAATATTATTATTTTATTAAATTTTCTGCTTTGGTGTTCTAAGCATTTTCCTATAAATAGGGTGCTTAGGTTAGAATTGAAAATCACACCAGAAACTGAAGTTTTCTCTCTCTATATTATCGAGCGTATTCTTGTGAGTATTTTGAGTATACTTTGAGTATTGTTAGACGGTGCAAGTTCCTTCAAAGACTATACCCTAGTATTCCAAATTAGAAGTACTAATCTTTCGAGGTAAGGGATATTATTTTCTTCTCAAATGATATTATTTCTTCAATATCATTATCTTTGAAATATTGGTTGGAACTTTTTATCAAATTTGGAACTTTTTCATGTCTGAGAGTTACTATTCATGAGTTACTATTCACGAGTTACTATTCATAAGTTACTATTCACGATTCTTATTCACGAGTACTATTCATGAAGCGTGAAGATGTTTTTGTGGAATTTCTATCTTTTGGTGTCGGAGTTACTATTCACGTATACGGCACTATTCACCAAAAAATAAAATTTCTTCTTTTTGTCCAAAATATCTATTCTGGATACTAGCTTTGATTGTATCCATGTTTTGATCATTCTTGAATTTTACACCACTGTGATTATTTTTGAGGTATTTTTGGGCGTGGATAAAACAAAGTACTGAATCCTTAATCCTTAATCCTTGTCATTTTGTTTCACCGGATTCGTTTCTTTAAAAATATTTTCATCATCCTCGGTCTTAAATGATGATATTATTGAATATCTTTGGCACCTGTAGTGCAAAGATGAATGATTTCTGAAGAATATCTTTGGCTGTAGTGCAAAGATGAGCAGTGTTGAGATGAACATGATGGTCGATTAATATCTTTGGCTGTGTGCAAAGATGAACAGTGTTTAAATGAACATGACGAATTGATGAATATCTTTGGCTCAGAGTGCAAAGATGAATATTTGATTCGGATGTATATTGATTGATGTTACGGGGATAAAAGATGAGCGATGAACTTTTAAATTCATACATAGAAGATAGTAGTTTGCATTCTCTACTTAACTCTTCTAATGAATTATTATTTCATTGCGAATATTGATTTAAAATTTGTTGTCTATTGTATTCTATTAGATTTTCCTGTTGAGGACTAACGATAATTTGTTATATATTATCTTAGTCATAATATTATTCTTGAGCTAGTTGAGCTCACCCTTTTCCTTTTGTTCCATTTTTCTCGGGAGGCGAGAATATAGCGAGTACGAGTCGGGGTATGGAATGAAGGTTCTAGAGAGAGTTGTTTAGTAGTCCTCATCATTTTTGTAAAATAATGTATCAATAAATGTGATGAGGATTTATTTGAGTATAGATATTGTCTAGAAGATAATATTTGTATTTAAACTCACAGTTTTACTGTTGTAATAATAAAGTTGTAGTTGTTTCTGTACCATGTATTGACAACTCAGAATGGGTGATGTATACCTATTTTGGGGGCGTCACAATTCACCTAGTTACTATTCACTTAAATATTATTCACTCGGGTATTCGGGGCACTTTTCATGTCATAGTACTATTCATGAGTTACAATTCACGGGTTATTATTCACCCAATTATTATTCACCCAAATATTATTCACTCGGGTATTTGGGGTACTTTTAATGTCGGGGTACTATTCCCGAAGTACTATTCGCAGGGTACTATTCATGGGGTACTATTTACCCGAAAAATATATTTCTTTTCTGTCCAAATTAGTTTTGGTACATGAATATTATTCTTGAATTTTACCCTACAAAGCAGTATCATGTTGACAATTTGGATATTTTTAAACTCTGGATAAATTTAAAGTCTTTAATATTTATCCTTGAATTCGTTTGATTTGATTTCGTTTGATTAATGCTTATATCATTATCATCATCCTCATGCTTATATTGTGATGAAAGTCATCTTTGGCTTACGTGCATAGATGGACTGTTGATTGGTATGATTATGACCAGGGTTCATTCGGTATAATCATGACCCATAATGTTACAGATGATGTGGTAAAAGTCCTCATTGGCCCGTAGAGCATTGATGGACAGTTGTTGGTATGATTATGACCAGGGATTATTCGGTATAATCATGACCATTGATGATTACATAAATATCCTTGGCCCGTAGCGTAGGGATGATTCGATGATGTGATTTATTTATTAAGCTGAGTCTCAGCAATAAATTTGATGAAAAACTTTTTAAATCATAGAAGATAGTAGATATCATGCTCTACTTGACTCTTCTAATGGATTGCTTGTTCCGCTGCAGTTGTTGATCTAAAAATTGTTGTCTATTATATTCTATCAGTTGTTATACTGTTGAAGGCTAAGGATAATTTATTCTGTATTATCTTAGTCATAATATTTCTTATTGGGCTAGTTGAGCTCACTCTTTTACTTTCATTGTTCTCTTCAAGAAATGAGAATATAACTGGGACGAGTCGGGGAATGGAGTGATTGTCCAGGATAAGTGGCTTTAGTAGTCCTCACTATTCTATGAAATAGTGTGATAATAATTGTAATGAGGACTTCATTGAGTGTGGATATTGTCTAGAAGGCAATATTCTTGTTTAAATTCTCAGCTATGTTTTGTCGTATTTTTACACGACAGTTGTATTAAAGAAGTTTGTATTTGATTTCTGTACCATGTAATTGGCTACTCAAGATGGGTGATGTATACCTGTTTTGGGGGCGTCACAGTTGGTATCAAAGCTTAGGGATATGATCCCTGGCTGAGATGTGAGACAAGAACTAGGAGGGGAGAGATGAGGAATTCCTTCGCTAGTATGACCTATATAAGTTTATTTGGTATTTAATTGGTCGGTCAGAATATAGGGATAATATGTGGCATGACAATTAACCCTTGTTTTGTGACAGTGTTTGAACATGGTATCTGAAAATGTTGAGATCAGCAATGAAGCACATGAGACCATTGAGTCACCAACGATCAATACTCAGGATAATGTGTAACATGAAAACAATAATCCTCAGGTAAACAACAACACCGATCAGATGATGAATAATGGGATGTTTAGAGGCTTTATGCAATTCATGCAACATCAGGCGAGAGAGACTCATGTTCAAAATGCAGGTGGAAACATTGGCAACTCTCGGATGGTCACCGCTAAGTAGTTCAAGGAGCTGAGACCACCGAAGTTTTTGGGAGAGCCAGAACCACTTAAAACGGAGACGTGGATAAAGTAGATCACCAAGATATTTGATGTCTTGGGATGCTCCGAGGAGCAAAAGGTTCCCTTTGCCAGCTTCATGTTGCAAGGAGCGGCAGATTACTGGTGGAAATCAGTAAAACGTACTCAGCCTAACGCACTCAAGATGTCTTGGGAGAAGTTCCAAGAGTTGTTCAACGACAAGTACTTTCCCAAAAGTATTCGTCACATGAAGGAGGTTGAATTCATCAAGTTGGAGCAAAACAATATGACCGTGTCGCAATACGAAGCTAAATTTGCAGAGTTATCCAGGTTTGCATCCCATTTGGTCAATAATGAGGAGCGAATGACACGAATGTTTCTAAGAGGTTTGAAACCCGATATACGTCAATACCTTATTTCTCACAAACTTTGTTTATATTCAGATGTTGTGAATAGGGCTCAATTATTGGAGTACGATAATGAGTCAGCATAACCAAAAGGCAACGTCCAACAACATGATAATAATCGTATAGGTGGCAACGGCCATTGGAACAATGATAACTATCATGGGGGAAATTATCATGCCAAGAATGGTAACCACTTCGGTGGTAATCATGACCAAGATAATAGAAGTGGAAAATTCAAGAAGAGAAGATTTAACGATGATGGGAAGACGTCGGCAGCAGCACCAACACCAGCAACAAATTCTAGGGGAGGAGAACGACCGTCAGTTAGATGCTACAGATGCGGATATGAGGGACACATAAATCCAAACTGTTCATAGCCTTCCAAGGTATATTTTAGTTGTAGAAAAGACGGTCACATAGCTCGATTCTATCATGTAGCAAAATTAAGTCCAGCTGGGACGGTGGCACCAAAGGCGGATACAGACAAAACAAAGTTGGTGGTTTCAGGAAGAGCATTTTTTGTGACTTCTCAAAAGGCGAGTAACCCGAATGAAGTTAGCACGGGTTAGATAATTATAAATTCATGCGAAGTCTATACCTTATTAGATACTGATTCTACCCATTCTTTTATCTCTATTTCTTGCGCTCAACGTTTAAATTTGACCCCAGAGAAGTTAGACTTTGACTAATTGGTTAAAACTTCATTAGTAGAAACCTTTGTTACCTCCACTGTTTATAAATCTTGTTGATTCAAATTGACACTTTCACGTTACCTATCGATCTTATCTCTTTGAAAATACTTTACCTTGATGTGATTTTAGGAATCGATTGGTTAACTACTCATAATGCCAAAATTGATTATTTTTGTGAGGTTGTTAGCTTTCATATTCCTAACCAACCTGTTATGCAAATTCAAGCAACCAAACCACTAAAGTCAATCACTGTTATATTAAGCCATAAGTAAATAGCCCTGAGCCTTTCGCTAGTGACTTCCTTGTGTGGAATGAACCAAAGCCAGACTTTCTGTAGGAGACGCCATGAATGACGATGGGCAGTTGATAGGTATCAATGTGACGTGTTATCTAAGTCTTGGATGAGAGTCACAGTTTTGAATAATATTTCTATTGTTAATAAATTTCCGGAAATATTCTTAAAGACTTCCTAGCCTACCCCTAGAGCGTGAAATCGAATTTTGTATTGACCCCAGTACAAAACCCATTTCTAAAACCTTTAAATATTTCTTCAACCAAAACGAACGTATAATGCGCCAAAGACGTTGGCTCGAGCTATTGAAGATTACGACCATATCATTCAATATCATCGTGGAAGAGCGAACGTGGTAGCTGACACGTTGAGTAGAAAATCATATGCGTTTACGAGTGTGACGTTGTTAACACAAAACCTATTTCGTATAACTTATGAATGATGAAGATAGAGTTAAAGACTCTAAGGACCTACGTGTTGATGTCAAATAATACGAGTAGAATCGACGTTAACTGATGAAGTTAAAACCGCTCAAGCTACACACTCGGAGCTGATGAATGTGAAGAAGAAGGTTCAAGAGGGCATTATTATAGAAGCTAGAATCGACAAAGAGAGGAAATCTCAAACCTTGATTATATTAGTCTATTTGAAATCCTCGATTGAGTAGGAACTGTGGCCTATAGAATTGCTTTACCACAAAGTATGTCGCGTGTTCATAACGTTTTTCACGTATCGATGTTACGTAAATATGTGGACCCGAACCATATTATTGAATTATAACTAGACGAGATAGCAGAAGATTTAATGTATGAAGAGATACCTGTTAAAATGTTAGATAAGAATGAATATATTCTACGCTCAAAGTTTATATCTCAAGAGTTAGAATATGATGAGGTATCATCATCTCTTCGGCATACCAGGTACGCACTCTAATTTCGAGGACGAAATTTTATAAGAAGGGGAGGTTGTAAGACCCCAACTTTTATGAATAAAGAATAGTTTTTCTCGAAATAGATTTTTGAATATTATGTTGTGGATTTGATATAATGTTATAGTTGTGGGTAATATTTACAAATTTTGCAAAAGTAAGCAAGTGGTTATATAATATTCGTTGTGTCAGGGAATATTCATTTTAACAGGGAATATTTGTACGACGGCACAATCATTGGTGGACCCCACAACGGAAGTATTGTCATAGTTAGAAAACAACAGAATTATCTTTTTATAAAAATAACGGCGAAAGTTTTACCGTTAAACTATTTGAACTACCCTATTAGTAAAAGTACGATGTCTGGCGTGGTGGCGTAGTAGCACACACGGTATTGATTATTGATGCTTACATGAGAAATCACTCAGTTATACTCAATTATTGCTACAGTAATTGTTGCATCATATATCTCATATTATTGATTCAATTATTGTCACAGTATCATCTGCATAATATTTTATATTATTAAATCAATAAATGAGACGACAAAGTTATTCATATTATTATTTACAATATTGACAATGTCTAAAAGTTCTGTCAAGGAGAGGTTTGGTCACCTAATTGCCCGCCAATAAGGAGAAATCTTTATCGGAAAGCCCCCTCTTTCCTAGGAACGACCTAGTTATTAAATATTGTGAGTTATAATATTAATGATGAATAAGTTCATGTTGATTAAAGATGAAATTGATAGTTCCATTGTGATGGGATTATTAGTGTTAGTGGAAATCGACATTTATTTCGATAATAATTGATGTCTAGAAGTTATATTGATCAATCGGGTAATTAATCGGATAAATGAGCAATTAATTGCTATTAATTCACATGTTTATATTTGTTCATATGTGTGTAATATTGATTCACATTCATGTAATATTAGGGGAGGTGGTGCAAGATTGATAATATTTGCATGACTAAGTTAAAAATGGAGGTATAGATGGAGGTACTATATTGTAATTCGGATTTTCACATGTATAGAACTATTGATTAACATGATTGAACTATTGATTCACATGATTGAACTATTGATTCACATGATGAACTATTAGGGGAGGTGGTGAAAGTTTGATAATACTTGCAGGACTAAATTAAAAATAAAGGAAAAGATGAAGGTAGTATACTGTAATATTTCGAGCCCCAAAACGTGCAATTATCGAAATTATATTTTCCTATAAATAAAAGCTCATTCTTCCTTCATTCTCACCAATTCACTAAGTCTCACAAGAGCAATTATAGAGAGAGAAGCTATAGGGAGAAAGAAGAAGAGTAGTCTGTTACTTCACTACTCCAGTATCCAGTCTTCTTCTGAGGTAAAGGGTATTATTTATTTCATATTCTGAAGAGATATTATTTTTTGTATTCGTATGAATATTATTTTTCGTTCAATATTCATAAAGAATATTATCTTCGTTTAATATTTGTAGGAATATTATCTTCGTTAAATATTCGTTGGAATATTAGTTCTGTTCAAGGGATGTTATTTTTGTTCAACATTCGCTTGAAATAATATTTTCTTCCATACTCTGTAGTATGTAAGTAATATTATTTCGTTTCAGATTTTGAATTATATACTCATTTTGTTGAAGTTTTGGCTTCTATACTCCATGAAATTAGTAGAATATCCTTGATATTTGCGCTTCTTCCAGTATCTTTTCATGGAAATATTATTCTAAGATTTCTTAATAATTATTGATCTTTTCTTGACGAAATACTATTCATGAGTTACTATATACGGGTTACTATTCACCTGGTTACTATTCACTTAAATATTATTCACTCAGGTATTCGGGGCACTTTTCATGCCAGAGTACTATTCACGAGTTACTATTCACCCAATTACTATTCACCCAAATATTATTCACTCAGGTATTTGGGGTACTTTTCATGTCGGGTACTATTCACGGGGTACTATTCTCGAAGTACTATTCGCAGGGTACTATTCACGGGGTACTATTTACCCAAAAAATATATTTCTTTTCTGTCCAAATTAGTTTTGGTACATGAATATTATTCTTGAATTTTACTCTATAAAGCAGTATCATGTTGACAATTTGGATATTTTTAAACTCTAGATAAATTTAAAGTCTTTAATATTTATCCTTGAATTCGTTTGATTTGATTTCGTTTGATTAATGCTTATATCATTATCATCATCCTCATGCTTATATTGTGATGAAAATTGTGACGCCCCCAAAATAGGTATACATCACCCATTCTGAGTTGTCAATACATGGTACAGAAACAACTACAACTTTATTATTACAACAAAGAAAAAGCGTGAGTTTAAATACAAATATTATCTTCTGACAATATCTATACTCAAATAAATCCTCATCACATTTATTGATACATTATTTTACAAAAATGGTGAGGACTACTAAACAACTCTCTCTAGAACCTTCATTCCATACCCAGAGCTACATACTCGCTATATTCTCACCTCCACGAGAAAAATGGAACAAAAAGGAAAAGGGTGAGCTCAACTAGCTCGATAAAGAATATTATGACTAAGATAATATACAACAAATTATCGTTAGTCTTCACGAGGAAAAATCTAATAGAATACAATAGACAACAAATTTTAAATCAATATTCAAGCATGAATAATAATTCATTAGAAGAGTTAAGTAGAGAATGCAAACTACTATCTTCTATGTATGAATTTAAAAGTTCATCGCCTATCTTTTATCCTGTAACATCAATCAATATACATCTGGAATCAAATATTCATCTTTGCACTCTGGGCCAAAGATATTCATCGATTAATCATGTTCATTTAAACACTGTTCATCTTTGCACTCTGGACCAAAGATATTAATCGATCGGTCATGTTCATCTCAACACTGTTCATCTTTTACACTACAGCCAAAGATATTCTTCGAAAATCATTCATCTTTGCACTACAGGCCAAAGATATTCAATAATATCATCATTTAAGGTCGAGGATGATGAAAAATATTTTAAAAGAAACGAATCCGATTGAAACAAAATGACAAGGATTAAGGATTAAGGATTAGTACTTTGTTTTATCCATGTTCAAAAAAAATACCTCAAAAATAATCATAGTGGTGTAAAATTCAAGAATGATCAAAACATGGATACAATCAAAGCTAGTATCCAAAATAGATATTTTAAGACGAAAGAAGAAATTTTATTTTTCTATGAATAGTCACAGTATCGTGAATAGTCCGCAGCATCGTGAATAAGTAACTCAGACACCAAAAGATAGAAATTCCACAAAAAACATCTTCACGCTTCATGAATAGTACTCGTGAATAGTAACTCGTGAATAGTAACTCATGAATAGTAACTCGTGAATAGTAACTCATGAATAGTAACCCCGACATGAAAAAAAGTTCCAAATTTGATAAAAATTTCCAACCAATATTTCAGCATAATGATATTGAAGAAATAATATCATTTGAGAAGAAAATAACATCCCTTACCTCGAAATATCGATTTCTTAAATTTGAAACACCTGATATAAAGGCTATGACTTGGACTTGCAATCAGATAGCAATACTCAAAGTATACTCAAAATACTCACAAGAATACGCTCGATTATAGAGAAAACTTGAGTTTACGGTGTGATTTTCAATTCTAACCTAAGCACCCTATTTATAGGAAATTGCTTAGAACACCAAAGCAGAAAATTTAATATAATATTAATATATATATATAATCTTCACGCACACCTTTGAATCTGAAATTCAGTAATTGAACACATGCCTCACACATGCAAAAAACGTTTTTTGTAAAAAAAATATTTAAAACTTCAAAAATTAATTATTTTGGAGCTTCAGAACTTCAATAATTCATAATAAATAGCTCTTTTATCAGAAAATTCGAATCTCGCGATTTTTTATAGGAAATTCAATTCTCTACAACTTTACAGAAGAAAGTTTTTCCAAATTCCAAACAAAAATTGACCGAAATCCATAAACGGGTGATTTTACAGGCTATAATCAAATTTCAGTCAATAAATGGGGTCCACCGACATGTTTAACATGTTTTAAACATTTATTGCAATAAAAATATTCTTCCTCCTCGTATACTCATATATCCCACATTACGTTGTAAAATATCATCACGAATTAATATATTATTAAAATAATATATTTAAATGAATTATTTTATCGAGAAAAGATAAAATATTAATTTTCAACAATTGTCACATTAAAAATTTTCTCCATCTATATCCACATAAAATCAATATTTTCCTCATCATATAAATCAATAATTAATTATTCACAAATAATATTACAGAATCACAATCTTTTGGCGAGCGGTAGTTCCTGGAAAGAGGGGGCTTTCGATAAAGATTTCTCCTTCTTGGGCGCATGATTAGGTGACCAAACCTCTCCTTAGACGAACTTTCTAGACATTGCCAATAATGTTATCTAATAATATTATTCGAGATAATATGAATTATTGCTTCGATAATGAAAAATCTTTGTGTAATGACAATTATTAAAACAACAACAATTATTAAATCAATAAAATCTTTGAATAAGAATTCTTTGTAACAATTATTGAGTAGTGCCTTCTTACGTAAGAATCAATAATTGGTGCAATCACAAGAATCTTCTTGTTTAACAACGCGTGATTAATGTGTTTTAACTATCGAATTATTCAACAATATAATTGGTAACAACTACTGCAAGTTATTTATAAACAACTTATATTTGTCGTTTTCTTCATCCAATCGCTTTCAAGCATGGGGCCCACAAAAGACCAGCAAATCGATTTAATATTCCCAAACGATGCGAATATTCCACGACCAAACGAATATTCCCCAATGATAATGAATATTTTATAACCACTTGCTTATTCAAATATTTGCGTATTTTACCCATAACTATCCACATTAATCAAATCCACCCTTACTATTTCAAAATAATAAATAAAGGAAATTTCTTTTATTTAAAAAATTTGGGTCTTCTGACCTCCCTCCTTATGAAATTTAGTCCTCGAAATTGACGTCGTACACAGTGTTTGAAAAGGTGAGGATACCTCGCTTTCATTTCCGTTTCCAATTCCCATGTCATTTCCTCTATATGGCATGATTCCTCCACAAAACTTTAACTTGTGGTATGACCTTTCTTGCGTAGGACATGCTCCTTCCTATCCAAGATCTTGGCAGTACCTCCTCATCGTTAAGTCTTGGCTATTTCGTCCGGTTCTAATTCTATAACGTGGTTCGGTTATTTCACATATTTACGAAATGCGGATATGTGAAACACATTATGAACACGAGACATACTTGGAGGTAACGCAAGTCTATAGGCTACATTTCCTACTCGGTCAAGAATTTGAAATGGACCAATAAATGCGTGGATTGAGCTTTTCTCTCTCCCAAATCTTGTAACTCCTTCCATGGAGAAACTTCATGACAATACATGATCCCCACACTAAATTCCACGTCCTTTCGATGAAGATCCGCATAACTCTTTTCTCGATCTTGTCTTGTTTGTATCGTTGTCGAATCATTTGGATCTTTTCCGTAGTCATACGTACTCAACTCGGGTCCCAACAATGTTGCTTCACCCACCTCGTCCCAACATCTTTGGAAGCGACACTTTCGTCCATATAATGCTTCAAATGGAGCCACACCTATACTTGCGATAAGCTGTTGTTGTAGGAGAATTCCACCAATGGTAAATACTTATCCCAACGCCCTTGAAGTCTAGGACACGAGTCTTAATAAATCTTCAAGAGTTTGAATAGTCCTTTTCGATTGTCCGTCTGTTTGAGGATGGTATCTTAGAAGCCCAATCAAATCGTCGTCATGCCCATAGCTTTTTGCAAGCTAACCCAAAATCTTGAAGTGAATCTTGGGTCACGATCCGAAACTATGGATACAGGGCATGCCATGCAACCTCACAATCTCATTCACGTATATACTAGCAAGGCGTTCAAGTGAATAAGTCTCCGTATCGGCAAGAAATGAAGCGGACTTGGTTAATCTATCAATAATAACCCAAATAGCATTGATGCCTACGAGAAACCGTAGGAAGACCCGTAACGAAATCCATGGTAATGTGTTCCCACTTCCATTTGAATCTCAAGTGGTTGCAGCGGACCCTTAGGTACTAGATGCTCCGCCTTTACGTTGACAAGTTAAACACATTGAGATAAACTTTGCAATCTCTCTCTTCATATTGTTCCACCAAAATGTATGTCGAAGATCACGATACATTTTAGTACTTCCAGGATGGATTGCAAATGGTGTATTATGTGCCTCCATCATAATCTTGTACTTCAAATCAGAGTCGTTAGGAACACAAAGTCTAGAGTGGACTCAAGTATTCCTTCTTCATCAATTCTAAACACGGAATAGCTCCTTCTTGTACTTTCTTCTTCATACGCATCGACTCAAATTCGGTGGCTTGAAAGCAACCTTAACTTTTTCTATTAAAGTTGGCTCTGTCTGTATATATACTTGACATCATCGCTTTCGTTCCCGCATATGATCTTCTACTCAACACGTCGGCTACCACGTTAAACTTTTCGGGATGGTATTGAATAGTGTGGTCGTAGTTTTTCAATAGCTCGAGCCAACGTCATTTAGCCGCGTGTTGAGTTCTTTTTAGTGAAGAAATATTTAAGGCTTTTATGGTGCGAATATATCTCCACTTTCTCCCCATATAGATAGTGCCTCCATATCTTTAAGCGGCGAAAGCGATTGCTTTGCTGACTCTAGATCATGAGTAGGATAATTCCTCTCATACTCTTTAAGTTAAGTCATCGAGGCATAGAGGCTATGACTTTCCCGTTGCATGAGAACACATCCTAACCCTTTGCACAAGCATCGTCAGATAACAAATCCATCCGAACCGGATGGTATTGTTAGAGCAGTCTTGAAATAAGTCTCCTCTTAAGCTCTTGGAAACTCTTCTCATTCTTCGCTCCAAGCGAATTTTGTATCCTTCCGAGTTAGCCGAGTTAATGGAGTAGCGATTCGAGAAAACCCATCCACGAATCTCAGATAATAACCAACTAAACCCGAAAGCTACGTGCTTGATTCTGAATTTTGGTTGTTCCCAACTTTGTATTGATTCAATCTTCACGGTCCACGGATACTCCATGTTTTGACACCACGTGCCCTAGAAATGCTACTTCCTCGCCGAACTCGCATTTCTTCAATTTGGCATATAGTTTGTTTTCACGAAGCCTTTGGAGTACCGACTTCAAATGGTGCTCATGATCTTCACGACTTTTGGAATATATGAGGATGTCATCAATAAAAACAACAACGAATCCATCCAAATATTCCTTGAATACTCGGTTCATCATATCCATGAAAGCCAGCAGGAGCATTAGTCAATCCGAAAGACATGACTAAGAATTCATAATGCCCGTCTGCCAGAGTTCTAAAGGCGGTCTTTGGAATATCCTCGATTCTAATCTTGGTGATGATATCCGAGCGAAGATCGATTTTTGAAAAGAATTGTGCCCCTTGCAATTTGGTCAAACAAGTCATCAATACGAGGTGAGGATACCTATTCTTGATGGTGACATGGTTCAATTCCCCGATAGTCGTACAAAAGTCGCATACTCCGTCTTTCTTCTTTACTGAATAAAAACAGGGCACCCCGAGGAGATGTCTTGGGGCCGAATGAAACCGATGTCCAACAATTCCTCGTAGTTGGACCTTTAACTCCTGAAGTTCAATAGGAGCCATTCGATATGGGGTTTTAGAAATGGGCTTTGTACGAGTTCAAGATCAATAAAGAATTCAACTTCACGTTACGGGGTAGGCAAGGAAGTTCTTCAGAAATACGTCGGAAAGTCAATAACAACAGAAATATTATTCAAATTTGGCGTGTCTTTATTCAAATCCATAACATGGGCTAAGAAAGCTTGACATCCGTTTTTCAATAAGCGAATAGCTTTATAATTAGATATGATGATGATCGATTTTAATGGTTTAGTTACTTGAATTAAATACAACGGGTTGGTTAGGAATATGAAAACTAACAACCTTACGAAAACAATCAATTTTGGCATGATGAGTAGTTAACCAATCAATCCCTAAAATCACATCAAAAGCAAGTATCTTTAAAGAGATAAGGTCAACGTAAGGTAATGGTGCCAACTTGAATCAAACAAGATTTATAAGCGATGGATGTGATGAAAGTTTCTCTAACGGAGTTTCCACGAGATAGGTCAAAGTCTAATTTCTCGGTCAAGTTTAAGCGTTGAGCACAAGCGGAGAGATAAATGAATGGGTAGCACCGTATCGGGTAAGGTATAAACTTATGCAAGAATTTATAAATAGCTTACCGTGATCACCTCGTTTGGGTTCCTCGCATTATGACCGATCGCAACAAACGCTCTTCCGGAATCGTTGACTTTGACTTTTACGGGGACGATCTTTTGAGTCACCGTCCCCATTGAACTAGGTTTCGCTTCTGCATACAATCTCGAGCAATATGTCCTTCCTTTCCACAATTATAGCATACCTTGAACTTGTTGGGCGGTTTGGATCGATATGTCCCTCTTTTCCGCATTTGTAGCATATAATGGGTGGTCGTTCTCCTCCATAGAACCGATTCTTTGCCGCGCAGACTTTGTCGTCTTCACATAATTAGTTGTTAAATCTCCTCTTTTAAAATCTCCTCTGACTTCGCTTCTTCTATTTTCATGGCCATGATTACCACCAGAGTGGTTACCATTTTTATCCGTCTCATTTCTTTCTCATTTGGTTATCATTATTACATTGCTTATCTCTCCGAATGCGATCCTGGTTATGGTCCTTGGTTGAATATACTACGTTATCTCGCTCTAACAATTGAGCCACATTAACAACATCTGAATAGAGAGAAAATTTATGAGAAATGAGATATTGTCGTTATCTGGGGTTTCAAACCTCTCGAAACATCCGCGTCATCGCTCCTCATTTTCCACCAAATGAGGTCTGAAACACGGATAACTCTCGCAAACTTTGCCTCGTCTTTGAGACACCGTCGTATTGTTTTTTGTTCAATCGATGAACTCCACTTCCTTCATATAGCGAACACTTTCGGAAAGTATTTGTCATTAAATAGCTCTGAAATGTCTCCCAGACATCTTTGAGTTCGGTGGATGGAGTGCGCTTCACGAGACTCCACCGATGATACTGCCTCGCCACGGAACATAAAGGTGGCGAATGGAACCTTCTGTTCTCTCCGCATCACAAGACATCGAATATCTTGGTAATTTGCTTGACCCATGTTTCCGCCATGATCGGATCGGCTTTCCCTTAAATTACGTGGTCCCAACTCTTTGAAGCTGCTTGTTTGTGATAACTTGTGAATTGCTATCATTTCCTCCTGTATTTTGAACACGAGTCTCCTCATCCGATTTTTGCATGAACTATAAAAAACTTCTAAACATCCCCTCGTTCATCATCTCGCTTCAATGGTGTTGTTCACGGGAGGAACATTGCCTGACTGTTGCGTTCTCCTCGTTGGTGAGTCTGAGCGTCTCCACGGTCTCATTTCCATTGTTAATATTCTCGATTGACATTCTCAAATCATCATAAAAAACAAGGGTTAATTAAGGAAATCAATATATCACATAATATCCCTATATACTAAGCAACTAACAAATAAGCTTAGGTAGGACACACTAGCGAAGGATTTACTCGTCTCTCCCTCCTAGTTCTATTCCCCGATCTCACTTGGAGATCATATCCTAAGCTACGATACCAACTATGGCGCCCCCAAAATAGTTATACATCACCCATTCGAGTTGTCAATACATGATGTAAAACAACTACAACTTTATTATTACAACAATAAAAGCGTGAGTTTAAATACAAATATTATCTTCAGACAATATCTATACTCAAATAAATCCTCATCACATTTATTGATACATTATTTTACAAAAATGGTGAGGACTACTAAACAACTCTCTCTAGAACCTTCATTTCCATACCCCAGGCTTCGTACTCGCTATATTATATTCTCCCTCACGAGAAAAATGGAACAAAAAGGAAAAGGGTGAGCTCAACTAGCTCGATAAAAGAATATTATGACTAAGATAATATACAACAAATTATCGTTAGGCTTCAACAGGGGAAAAAATCTAATAGAATATAAATGACAACAAATTTTAAATCAATATTCGCAATGAAATAATAATTCATTAGAAGAGTTAAGTAGAAAATGCAAACTACTATCTTCTATGTATGAATTTAAAAGTTCATCGTCTATCTTTTATCCCTGTAACATCAATCAATATACATCTGGAATCAAATATTCATCTTTCCACTACAGGCCAAAGATATTCATCAATTGGTCATGTTCATTTAAACACCTGTTCATCTTTGCACTACGGGCCAAAGATATTAATCAGTCGGTCATGTTCATCTCAACACCTGTTCATCTTTTACTACTGGGCCAAAGATATTCTTGAAATCATTCATCTTTTGCACTTTCTGAGGCCAAAGATATTCAATAATATCATCATTTAAGGCGAGGATGATGAAAAATATTTTTAAAGAAACGAATCCAAAGTGAAACAAAATGACAAGGATTAAGGATTAAGGATTAGTACTTTGTTTTATCCATGTTCAAAAAAAATACCTCAAAAATAATCATAGTGGTGTAAAATTCAAGAATGATCAAAACATGGATACAATCAAAGCTAGTATCCGAGAATAGATTTTTTAGACGAAAAAGAAGAAATTTTATTTTTACGTGAATAATTAATATATATCGTGAATAGTTATCGCATACGTGAATAGTAACTCAGACACCAAAAGATAGAAATTCCACAAAAACATCTTCACGCTTCATGAATAGTACTAAATGAATAAGAACTTCGTGAATAAGAACTCATGAATAGTAACTCGTGAATAGTAACTCATGAATAAGAACCCGACATGAAAAAAAGTTCCAAATTTGATAAAATTTCCAACCAATATTTCAAAGATAATGATATTGAAGAAATAATATCATTTGAGAAGAAAATAACATCCACTTACCTCGAAAGATCGGTGCTTTATTGAAACAGGATATAAAGCTATGACTTGGACTTGCACCGTATAGCAATACTCAAAGTATACTCAAAATACTCACAAGAATACATACGATTATAGAGAGAAAACTTGAGTTTACGGTGTGATTTTCAATTCTAACCTAAGCACCTATTTATAGGAAATTCTTTAGAAACACCAAAAGCGAAAAAATTTAATATAATATTAATATATATATATATAATCTTCACGCACACCTTTGAATCTGAAATTCAGTAATTGAACACATGCCTCACACATGCAAAAACGTTTTTGTAAAAAAAAATATTTAAAACTTCAAAAATTAATTATTTTGGAGCTTCAGAACTTCAATAATTCATAATAAATAGCTCTTTTATCAGAAAATTCGAATCTCGCGAGTTTTTATAGGAAATTCAATTCTCTACAACTTTGCAGAAGAAAGTTTTCCAAATTCCAAACAAAAATTGACCGAAATCCACAAACGGGCAATTTTACAATTATAATCAAATTTCGATTCGATAAATGGGGTCCAATTATGTTTAACATGTTTTAAACATTTATTGCAATAAAATATTCTTCCTCCTCGTATACTCATATATCCCACATTCGTTGTAAAAATATCATCGTTAATATATTATTAAAATAATATATTTAAATGAATTATTTTATCAGAAAAAGATAAAATATTAATTTTTAACAATTGTCACATTAAAAATTTTCTCCATCTATATCCACATAAAATCAATATTTTCCTCATCATATAAATCAATAATTAATTATTCACAAATAATATTACAGAATCACAAGATCTTGTGACCAGTAGTTCAGGAGGAAGAGGGGCTTTCGATAAAGATTTCTCTTCTTGGCGCAATTAGGTGACCAAACTCTCCTTAGATGTAACTTTCTAGACATTGCCAATAATATTATCTAATAATATTATTCGGATAATATGAATTATTGCTTCGATAATGAAAATACTATGTAATGACAATTATTGAAAACAATGAATTATTAAATCAATAAAATCTTGAGCGATGAATTACTGTAACAATTATTGAGTAGTGCCTTCTTACGTAAGAATCAATAATTGGTGCAATCTACAAGTGCTTCTTTGTTTAACAACGCAGTATTAATGTGTTTTAACTCACCGGGTATTCCAACAAGATAATACTTGATAACTAACTACGCTAGTTATTTATAAACAACTTATATTTGTCGTTTTCTTCATCCAATCGCTTTCCGTTATGGGGCCCACAAAATCATACTGCCGTAAATAATATTCCCACAAAGATGCGAATATTCCACGACCAAAACGAATATTCCCCGACAATAATGAATATTTTATAACCACTTGCTTATTCGAAATATTTGCGTATTTTACCCATAACTATCCACATTAATCAAATCCACCCTTACTATTTCAAAATAATAAATAAAGGAAATTCCTTTTTATTTAAAAAAATTTCGGGGTCTTACAAAAATCATCTTTGGCTTACGTGCATAGATGGACTGTTGATTGGTATGATTATGACCAGGGATCATTCGGTATAATCATGACCCGTAATGTTACAGACGATGTGGTAAAAGTCCTTATTGGCCCGTAATGCATTAATGGACAGTTGTTGGTATGATTATCACCAGGGATTATTCGGTAAAATCATGACCATTGAAGATTACATAAATATCCTTGGCCCGTAGTGCAGGGATGATTCGATGATGTGGTTTATTTATTAAGCTGAGTCTCAGCGATAAATTTGATGAAAAACTTTTTAAATCATAGAAGATAGTAGATATCATGCTCTACTTGACTCTTTCAATGGATTGCTTGTTCTCATTGCAATTGTAGATCTAAAACTTGTTGTCTATTATATTCTATCAGTTGTTATATTGTTGAAGGCTAAGGATAATTTATTCTGTATTATCTTAGTCATAATATTTCTTATTAGGCTAGTTGAGCTCACCCTTTTGCTTTCATTATTCTCTTCAGAAAATGAGAATATAGCTGGGACGAGTCGGGGAATGGAGTGATGGTCCAGGATAAGTGGCTTTAGTAGTCCTCACTATTCTATGAAATAGTGTGATAATAATTATAATGAGGACTTCATTGAGTTTGGATATTGTCTAGAAGGCAATATTCTTGTTTAAATTCTCAGCTATATTTTGTCGTATTTTTTACCTATAAACAGTATTAAAGAAGTTTGTATTTGATTTCTGTACCATGTATTTGGCGACTCAAGATGGGTGATGTATACCTGTTTTGGGGGCGTCACAATAGTTACATCTGAAATTCTTTTTCTTAGATTTCGATCTATGTGTACTACCACTTTTTGAACTTCTCTCAATTGACCTCCCAATAACAAACAATCTAACACCTTGATCATCACTTTTTCCAAAAGTTATCTCATAATCTAATTTTTGGTTACTCATAAGATTCGTCTTTACATCCTCAATTGAGATAGTGTCTCTACCATAGATCATAGTCTCTAAAGTTCTTATTTGAAGGAGGTATTAAGACTAACAAAAATAGGGCTTGATCTTCATCATCAATCTTAACATCAATATTCTATAACTCAGTTATAATTGAATTAAACTCGGTGATATGAGATTTCATTTAAGTGCCTTCTGACATATACAATGTGTAAAGACGTTGTTTAAGTCTCAATCTATTGGTGAGGGACTTCGTCAAATAGAGAGACTTTAATTTCTTCCATAAATCAGCAGTTGTAGTTTTCACTAACACCTCCTGTTACACATTATTCGAAAGGCACAACTGAATGTTCGAAAGTGCTTTATCATCCATAGTTTCCCATTCTGACTCAGACATCTCGCTAGCTTTCTTCGTCTCCTAATCCGTATCAAACATATCTACAGGCTTCACTGGCTTCCTTATAATAGCTTTCTTCAAGCCTTGCTGAGTAAGAAAAGCCTTCATCTGAACATGTTAAATATTAAAACTAATATTCCCATCAAATTTGTTAATATCAAATTTCATTGATGAAGTCAAACTCAACGCAATAGTATGGATTGATAATAACCAAGCTTTGATACCAATTTGTTATGACAAACTATGAAAACACAATAAATCAACGCATAAAGATAAAGACAATAACACAAGTTTTTACGTGGAAACCCAAATCGGGAAAAAAAACCACAGAGAAGGCAGAAGAAATCCATTAAATAAATATCTGAAGAGTACAAGATAAAGAGAGAGAGAACTATGAGAATTCTTAGAATGTTTCTGAATGTCTCTACTCCAAAAACCCAGCATCTATATTTATAGTTCATAAGAAAATCCATAACCAAATAGAATTAGAAATATTAAATTGAGTATAGTTAGAAAAGATAATTTTCCTAAACTGAAATAGATTCTAGATAATACCTAAATCTGAATCCAATAATGATTCATGCCATACCCAACATTAGATTCGTAGGTTACAACATTCTCATAGTTTCATATTTAATGGTTAAGTCTAATCTTTATAATGGAACTCATAATAAAAAATGTTGGTTGGCATCATCCACTATTTTGAAACTTAATTTGAAAGTCATATTTTGACCAGAATATTTTTGGGATGTCGCTAATAACCAATGAATAGCAAGTGTTTTTCCTTGTGAAGATCCTATTTCAATGGGAACTTGATATGTCGATCGACTTACTTTATCGAAAAAATTTCTCATCTTAGTAGAAGCTTTGCAAAGAAATAATTTAGTAGTAACATTAATAGCATTTGGGATGATTTTAGGCGCAAAGTATTCCCTTTGGCTATATTATCGTTGTTAGGTCTGGGCGGCTATGAGAGCTGAATATAGTTCAATGTGTTCATCGGTGCCTGACCCTTAGATGTGGATCATCCAAGGCACATTAACATAGCATAATCATCCTATTCAAATCAGGGTTTAAAACCAAACTTCTCTTCAAGATGACTAATTTGACCCAAATCATAGATCTGATTTTTAATCCTACATCAGTTAATGATGTGATGGGAGAAGTTTTTCTTTTTTCATTTTTTCATCAATGTTGGTCTAGTCAAGGCTCATCCATTTCCAATCCTAATGGAAAAAACTTTGAAAATCTTTTATTACAATAATAGCATAAATGATGTGGATTATTCAAGAATCAAGCTCGATTTGGTTTACAAAAATAAGATATCAATAAACTTTTATGAAATGGTTTCACGGGATTTAGCCAATTATCTTGATTATAGAATATCATTGAGAAATCTATTACATATACTAAATTGCAGTACATAACACCATTGCATGACATTTGTCATTCCCAAATTGCAACATTTGTCTTACCTAATTAATGTGTTCATCCATTACTCCAGTTTTTATATCATTGCTACTTAATTATTATCTCCTAAAATCACTACTTTTAAATTCCACATTAATATTTTGATTTTATAATCCCATAAATCACTACAAATCTAAATTATTCTCGATAATGGTAATCGTTCTAATATTATCATTACTAATTTAATTATTATCTCCTAAAATTACTACTTTTTTAATTCCAAATTAATATTTTGAATTTATAATCTCCTAAATTACTACAAATCTAAACTTTTTGGTAATGTCAACTATTTTGATATTATTCTTTCAAATTTAATTATTATCTCTTAAAATCACTACTTTATGATATTATCATTGATGAGCTATTATCATTACTCTAAGTTATTTAATCTAATTTTCTCCTATAAATACAACATAATATTATACCATTTATAATTATATTACAACATAATATTATACGCTTTAAAATATTTAAAACAAAATTAAAATAACAAATAATATCAATCATAATTTACTATGTTGATTTTATAATCCCCAAAATCCACTACTTTTCTAAAAATAATTATTATATCCTAAAATCACTATTTTTCTAATATTATACCATTCATAATTATACCATATATTATATTATACATGTATGGTATAATATTATAATACACATATGGTATAATATTATAATACACGATATAAACAAAATAACAAAATCACTATCTATCTAAACTATGTGGATATTATCATTACTAATTAAATTATATTACAACATAATATTATACCATTTATAATTATATTACAACATAATATTATACGATTTAAAATATTTAAAACAAAATTAAAATAAAAATAATATCATTCATAACTTACTCATTGATTTTATAATCCCTAAATCACTACTTTTTCAATCTAAATGGTTTTATATTAATTATCGTTACTTAATTATTATCTCCTAAAATCACTACTTTTTAATCCCGTTAATATTTTAATTTATAATCCCATAAATCACTACAAATCTAAACTGCTTTTGATAATATTAATCGCTTTCTAATATTATTATTACTAATTTAATTATTATCTCCTAAAATTACTACTTTCTTAATCCCAAATTAATATCTTGAATTTATAATCCCTAAATCACTATAAATCTAAAATGCTTTTTGGTAATGTCAACTGCTACGATATTATCCTTTTTAATTTAATTATTATCTCCTAAAATCACTACTATATGATATTATCATTAATTATGACCGTGACGCCCCAAAATAGGTATACATCACCCATTCTCGAAGGTTGTCAATACATGGTACGTAAACAACTACAACTTTATTATTACAACAAGAAAAGCGTGAGTTTAAATACAAATATTATCTTCTGATAATATTTATACTCACATAAATCCTCATCACATTTATTGATACATTATTTTACAAAAATGGTGAGGACTACTAAACAATCCTTTCTAAAACCTTCATTCCATACCCCACACTCAGTACTTCGCTATATTCTCGCCTCCCGAGAAGAATGGAACAAAAGGAAAAGGTGAGCTCAACTAGCTCAAGTAAAGAATATTATATGACTAAGATAATATACAACAAATTATCGTTAGTCTTCAACAGGAAAAATTTAATAGAATACAATAGACAACAAATTTTCAATCAATATTCGCGTGAAATAATAATTCATAGAAGAGTTACGTAGAGAATGAAATCTACTATAATCTATGAATTTAACGATCCATCATCAAAATTTTATCCCTGTAACATCAATCAATATTCATCTTAAATCAAACATTTATCTTTGCACTACAGGCCAAAGATATTCATCAGTCGGTCATGTTCATCTCAACACTGCTCATCTTTGCACTACAAAAGCCAAAGATATTCATCACTTAATCATGTTCATTTAAACACTGTTCATCTTTGCACTACAGCCAAAGATATTCTTCTTCAGAATCATTCATCTTTTGCACTACACAGCCAAAGATATTCAATAATATCATCATTTAAGACCGAGGATGATGAAAAATATTTTTAAAGAACGAATCCAAAGAAACAAAATGACAAGGATTAAGGATTAAGGACTCATACTTTGTTTTATCCATGTTCAACAATACCCCAAAAATAATCACAGTGGTGTAAAATTCAAGAATGATCAAAACATGGATACAATCAAAGCTAGTATCCAAAATAGATGTTTTGGACGAAAAGAAGAAATTTTATTTTTCGATGAATAGTGCCGATATCGTGAATAGTGCAAGATACGTGAATAGTCTTAGATATCGTGAATAAGAACTCCACACCAAAAGATAGAAATTCCACAAAAAAAACATTTTCACGCTTCATGAATAGTACTCGTGAATAAGAACTCGTGAATAGTAACTCATGAATAGTAACTCGTGAATAGTAACTCATGAATAGTAACCCCCGACATGAAAAAGTTCCAAATTTGATAAAAACATCGATCAACATTTCAAAGATAATGATATTGAAGAAATAATATCATTACGAAAAAAATAATATCCCTTACCTCAAAGAATCAAGATTTCTAAGGAAAGGTCAAGTGATCTTTGAATGAAACTTGTACTAAACAAAGAACTCTCAAAGTATCTAAATACTCACAAAATACGCCAATAATATAGAGAGAAAAGAGAAAACTTTGTTTACGGTGTGATTTTCAATTCTAACTTAAATTTCATTTATAGGAAAATGTTAGCCCGCCGAAGCAGACTTGACCTGCTACCTGATGGCTTTACCTGCTACTATTGCCACCCACCACATTTGAAATAAAATTCAGCACATTTCTTCACCAACCACAAGTGGGGCCCACTCAATTCTAGAATTTTCCACCAAAATCAATTATAAACCTAATTTTCGAATCCGACACCTCTTAAAATTCACAACAAATCATTCGTGCATTTTTAACGGTTCAAAATTTGTGGACATATACTCAACTTATGTATGTATAACATACCCAAAAATTACCACAATCCAACGGTCGGATTAAAATTATAACCCCCACAATATATCTCAAAACCCACGATTTAATTTTTAATACCTCCAACTGGTAAAATACTTGATAAAACACCTCAACAATAATTTCTTCATTTATAACCACATAAATAAATCCATCATTTATATCCACATAAAATAAATATTTCTTTATCATATGAATCAATAATTAATTATTCACAAATAATATTACGAAATCACAATTATGACAACCAAAGGTAGTTCAGAGAAAGAGGGGCTTTCGATAAGGATCTCTCCTTCTTGCGCGCAATTAGGTGACCAAACCTCTCCTCGATGTAACTTTCTAGACATTGTCAATAATGTTATCTAATAATATTATTCAAATAATATGAATTATTGATCCGATAATGGAAATACTGTGCAAAGGACAATTATTGAACAACAACAATAATATAAAATATCAACGCAAAGAATTATTGAATCAATAAAATAAAATATTGAATAAGAATTACTTGTGAAAATTATTGAGTAGTGCCTTCTTACGTAAGGATCAATAATTCAACAATACTGTGAATACCGTGTTAACTCTTTGTGCAACCACGCCATTCATCGTATTTTAACCACCGGCATTCCAATGATCTTTAATCAGTAATAACTACGCCGTTATTTTTAACCAACTTATATTTGTCGCTTTTCTTCATCCAATCGCTTTCCGTTATGGGGCCCACATACATGGTCGCTACTGGCCGCATTTAATATTCCCCGACAAAGATTTAATATTCCACGACCAAACGAATATTCCCCGACAAAAATGAATATTTTATAACCACTTGCTTATTTTGAAATATTTGCGTATTTAACCCTTAACTATCCACATTAATCAAATCAACCCTTACTATTTCAAAATAATAAATAAAGGAAATTCCTTTTTATTTAAAAAAATTTCGGGGTCTTACAACCTCCCCTTCTTATGAAATTTCGTCCTCGAAATTGACGTACGTACCTGGTGTTTCGAAAAGATGAGGATACCTCGCTTTCATTTCCGTTTCCAATTCCCAGGTCATTTCCTCTATAGCATGATTCCTCCACAAAACTTTAACTTGTGGTATGACCTTTCTTGGCGTAGGGACATGCTCCTTCCTATCCAAAATCTTGACAGGTACCTCCTCATACGTTAAGTCTTCGGCTATCTCGTCCGGTTCTAACTCTATAACGTGGTTCGGGTCTTTCACATATTTACGAAGTACAGATATGTGAAACACATTATGAACACGAGACATACTTGGAGGTAATGCAAGTCTATAGGCTACATTTCCTACTCGGTCAAGAATTTGAAATGGACCAATAAATCGTGGATTGAGCTTTCCTCTCTTCCCAAATCTTGTAACTCCCTTCCATGGAGCAACTCGCAACAATACATGATCCCCTACATTAAATTCCACGTCCTTTCGATGAAGATCCGCATAACTCTTTTGTCGATCTTGAGCCGTTTGTATACGCTGTCGAATCATTTGGATCTTTTCTAGTGAGTCATATCGTATTTAACTCGGGTCCCAACAATGTTGCTTCACCCACCTCATCCCAACATATTGAGAACGACATTTTCGTCCATATAATGCTTGAATGGAGCCACACCTATACTTGCTGATAACTCGTTGTTGTAGGAGAATTCCACCAATGGTAAATACTTATCCCAACCGCCTCTTGAAGTCTAGGACACAGTAGTCTTAATAAATCTTCAAGAGTTTGAATAGTCCTCTCTGATTGTCTCGTCTGCTTGGGGATGGTATGCTTAACTAAATCGCAAATCTGCGCCCATAGCTTTTTGCAAGCTAACCCAAAATCTTGAAGTGAATCTTGGGTCACGATCCAAACTATGGATACTGAGCATGCCATGCAACCTCACGATCTCATTTACGTATATACCTAGCAAGATGTTCAAGGAATAAGTCTCCGTGACGGCAAAGAAATGAGCGTACTTGGTTAATCTATCAACAATAACCCAAATAGCATTGATGCCTTGAGAAACCGTAGGAAGACCCGTAAACGAAAATCCATGGTAATGTGTTCCCACTTCCATTCCGGAATCTCAAGTGGTTGCAACGGACCCTTAGGTACTAGATGCTCCGCCTTTACACGCGTTGGCAAGTTAAACACATCGAGATAAACTTTGCAATCTCTCTCTTCATATTATTCCACCAAAATGTATGTCAAGATTACGATACATTTTAGTACTTCCGTGATGGATTGCAAATGGTGTATTGTGTGCTTCCATCATAATCTTGTACTTCAAATCGAGTCGTTAGGAACACAAAGTCTAGAGTGGACTCAAGTATTCCTTCTTCATCAATTCTCGCCCTAATAGCTCCTTCTTGTACTTTCTTCTTCATACGTATCATTTCCCGATTCTGTGGCTTGAGCAACCTTAACTTTTTCTATTAAAGTTGGCTCTATGTCGTATACTTGACATCATCGCACTCTCGTTCCGCATATGATCTTCTACTCAATGCGTCGCCTACCACGTTCGCTTTACCGGATGGTATTGAATAGTGTGGTCGTAGTCTTTCATTAGCTCGAGCCAACGTCACTGCCGCGATGTTGAGTTCTTTTGAGTGAAGAAATATTTAAGGCTTTTATGATCCGAATATATCTCCACTTTCTCCCCATATAGATAGTGCCTCCATATCTTTAATAGCAGCTTATTGCACCGCTAACTCTAGATCATGAGTAGGATAATTCCTCTCATACTCTTTAAGTTGTCGCGAGGCATAAAGCTATGACTTTCCCACGTTGCATGAGAACACATCCTAACCCTTTGCTCAAGCATCATCAGAGATAACAAATCCATCCGAACCGGATGGTATTGTTAGAACAAAGTGCCAAATAAGTCTCCTCTTAAGCTCTTGGAAACTTTTCTCGCATTCTTCGCTCCAAACGAATTTTGTATCCTTCCGAAGTTAAATTTGAGTTAATGGAGTAGCGATTCGAGAAAACCCTTCCACGAATCTCCGATAATAACCAAATAAAGCCCAAAAAGCTACGTGACTTCATCCACCACCGACTTCTGCTGCTCCCAACTTTGTATTGCTTCAATCTTCACGGATCAACAGATACTCCATGTTTTGACACCACATGCCCAAGAAATGCTACTTCCTCGCCGAACTCGCATTTCTTCAATTTGGCATATAGTTGGTTTTCGAAGTCTTTGAGTACCACTTCAAATGGTGCTCATGATCTTCACGACTTTTGGAATATATAAGGATGTCATCAATAAAGACAACAACGAATCGATCCAAATATTCCTTGAATACTTTGGTTCATCATATCCATGAAAGCCATGAGGAGCATTAGTTAGTCCGAAAGACATGACTAAGAATTCATAATGCCCATACCGAAGTTCGAAGGCGCTTTTCGAATATCCTCGCTTCTAATTTTCAAATGATGATATCCGTAATCGAAGATCGATTTTTGAAAAGAATTGTGCCCTTGCAATCGGTCAAACAAGTCATCAATACGAGGTAGAGGATACCTATTCTTGATGGTGACATGGTTCAATTCCGATAGTCAATACAAAGTCGCATACTCCCGCTTTTTTTTTTTTACAAATAAAACAGAGCACCCCAAGGAGACGTACTAGGGACGAATGAAACCAATGTCCAACAATTCCTCGTAGTTGGACCTTTAACTCCTCAAGTTCAATAGAGCCATTCGATATGGGTTTTAGAAATGGGCTTTGTACCAGTTCAAGATCAATAAAGAATTCAACTTCACGCTCTGGGGTAGACCGGAAGTTCTTCTGAAATACGTCGTGAAAGTCAATAACAACAGAATATTATTCAAATTTGACGTGTCTTTATTCAAATCCATAACATGGGCTAAGAAAGCTTGACATCCGCTTTTTCAATAAACGAATAGCTTTATGATTAGATATGACGAAGATTGATTTTAATGGTTTAGTTGCTTGAATTGCATAAATGGGTTGGTTAGGAATATGAAAACTAACAACCTTACGAAAACAATCAATTTTGGCATGATGAGTAGTTAACCAATCAATCCCTAAAATCACATCAAAAGCAAGTATCTTTAAAGAGATAAGGTCAACAGTAAAGGTGATGGTGCCAACTTGAATCAAACAAGATTTATAAACAATGGGATGTGATGAAAGTTTCTCCTAACTGAGTTTCCACAGATAGATCAAAGTCTAATTTCTCCGGAGTCAAGTTTAAACGCTGAGCACATGCAGGAGAGATAAATGAATGGGTAGCACCCCAGATCAAGTAAGGTATAAACTTCGCAAGAATTTATAAATAGCTTACCCGTGATAACCTCGTTTGGGTTCCTCGCATTATGACCAAATACAACAAACGCTCTTCCTAATCGTTGACTTTGACTTTTCGGGGATGATCTTTTGAGTCACCGTCCCCATTGAACTAGGTTTCGCTACCGCATAATCTCGAAAGCGATATGTCCTTCCTTTCCACAACTATAGCATACCTTGAACTGTTGTGGGCGCTTTGACCGATATGTCCTCTTTTCGCATTTGTAGCATATGACCGGGTGGTCGATCTCCTCCCTTAGAACCGGTTACTACCGCAAGACCGCTGCCTTTCACATAGTCGTTGTTAAATCTCCTCTTTTTAAAATCTCCTCCTAACTCGCTTCTTCGCTTTTTTCACGACCATGATTACCACCGTAGTGGTTACCATTTCGTCTGTCAAAATCTGCTTTTCTCCGCAGTTATCATTATTCTCACTTGACCGCTATCTCTCGTAGTGATCCTCGTTATGGTCCTCGAATGACCGTACTCGTTATCTCGCTCTAATAATTGAGCCCATTTAACAACATCCGAATAAAGAGAAAGTTTATGAGAAATGAGATACTTGACGTATCCGGGTTTCAAACCTCTAAGAAACATCCGCGTATACGCTCCTCATCCTCCACCAAATGAGGTGCAAACCTGGATAACTCGCAAACTTTGCCTCGTCTTCGAGACACCGCTACGTTGTTTTGTTCCAATCGATGAACTCCACTTCCTTCATATACCACCGAACACTTTCGTGAAAGTATTTGTCATTAAATAGTCTCTCAAACGCTTCCCAAGACATGCCGAAAAAGCGGCCGGATGGGTACGCTTCACGCATCTCACCAAGAGTCGACCTGCTCGCCACGGAACATAAAGGTGGCGAATGGAACCTTCTGTTCTCCGCGCATCCCAAGACATCGAATATCTTGGTAATTTGTTTGACCCATGTTTCCGCCATGATCGGATCCGGCTTTCCCTTAAATTCTCGTGGTCCCAACTCTTTGAATCGCTTGGTTGTGACAACCCGAAATTGCTATCATTTCCTCCTCAGATTTTGAACACGAGTCTCCTCGTCGATTTTTGCATGAATCTGCAAAAAGCTTCTAAACATCCCTCGCTCATCATCTCGCCAAAAGTGTTGTTCACAGGAGGAACATTGCCAAATTGTTGCACGCTTCTCCTCGCTGTAAGTACAACAGCATCTCCACGGTCTCATTTACTCCATCATTAATATTCTCGACGACATTCTCAAATACCGTCATAAAACAAGGGTTAATTAAGGAAATCAATATATCACATAATATCCCTATATACCGACTAACTAACAAATAAGCTTAGGTAGGACACACTAGCGAAGGATTTACTCGCCTCTCCCCTCCTAGTTCTATTCCCCGATCTCCGCCAGATCATATCCTAAGCTCGATACCAACCATGACGCGCCCCAAAATAGGTATACATCACCCATTCGAGTTGTCAATACACGGCATGTAAAAAACAACTACAACTTTATTATTACAACAAGAAATCTGTGAGTTTAAATACAAATATTATCTTCTGACAATATTTATACTCACATAAATCCTCATCACATTTATTGATACATTATTTTACAAAAATGGTGAGGACTACTAAACAATCCTTTCTAAAACCTTCATTCCATACCCCGACTGCATGCTCGCTATATTCTCGCCTCCCGAGAAGAATGGAACAAAAGGAAAAGGGTGAGCTCAACTAGCTCAAGAAAGAATATTATGACTAAGATAATATACAACAAATTATCGTTAGTCTTCAACAGGAAAAATTTAATAGAATACAATAGACAACAAATTTTCAATCAATATTCGCGCGTGAAATAATAATTCATGTAAGAGTTACGTAGAGAATGAAATCTACTATAATCTATGAATTTAATAAATCCATCATCAAAATTTTATCCCCGTAACATCAATCAATATTCATCTTAAATCAAACATTTATCTTTGCACTACAGCCAAAGATATTCATCGATCCATTATGTTTCATCTCAACACTGCTCATCTTTTGCACTACAAAGCAAAGATATTCATCACTTGGTCATGTTCATTTAAACACTGCTCATCTTTGCACTATACAGCCAAAGATATTCTTCAGAAATCATTCATCTTTGCACTACAGGCCAAAGATATTCAATAATATCATCATTTAAGACTGAGGATGATGAAAAATATTTTTAAAGAACGAATCCAGTGAAACAAAATGACAAGGATTAAGGATTAAGGACTCGTACTTTGTTTTATCCATGTTCAACAATACCCCAAAAATAATCACAGTGGTGTAAAATTTAAGAATGATCAAAACATGGATACAATCAAAGCTAGTATCCAAAATAGATGTTTTGGACGAAAAGAAGAAATTTTATTTTTCGATGAATAGTGCCGTATACGTGAATAGTGGTCAGATATCGTGAATAAGGCCAGATATCGTGAATAGTAACTCTCGACACCAAAAGATAGAAATTCCACAAAAAAACATTTTCACGCTTCATTTAATAAGACTCGTGAATAAGAATCGTGAATAAGTAACTCATGAATAATAACTCGTGAATAGTAACTCATGAATAATAACCCCGACATGAAAAAGTTCCAAATTTGATAAAACATCGATCAACATTTCAAAGATAATGATATTGAAGAAATAATATCATTACGAAAAAAAATAATATCCCTTACCTCAAAGAATCAAGATTTCCTAAGGAAAGGCTCAAGTGATGTTGAATGAAACTTGTACTAAAACAAAGAACTCTCAAAGTATCTAAATACTCACAAAATACGCTCAATAATATAGAGAGAAAAAGAGAAAAACTTTGTTTACGTGTGATTTTCAATTCTAACTTAGCCTCTCTTTTTATAGGAAAATGTTAGCCTACCAAGCGAATTTCGACCACTACCGATGGCTTTACCTCGCTACTATTGCCACCCACCACATTTGAAATAAAATTCAGCACATTTCTTCACCAACCACAAGTGGGGCCCACTCAATTCTAGAATTTTCCACCAAAATCAATTATAAACCTAATTTTCGAATCCGACACCTCTTAAAATTCACAACAAATCATTCGTGCATTTTAATCGGTTCAAAATTTGTGGACATATACTCAACTTATGTATGTATAACATACCCAAAAATTACCACAATCCAACTATTTGGATTAAAAATTATAACCCCATGAATATATCTCAAAACCCCGATTTAATTTTTAATACCTCCAACTGCAAAATAATCGATAAAACACCTCAACAATAATTTCTTCATTTATAACCACATAAATAAATCCATCATTTATATCCACATAAAATAAATATTTCTTTATCATATGAATCAATAATTAATTATTCACAAATAATATTACGTAATCACAATTATGACAACCGTGTAGCTCCTCAGAGAAGAGGGGCTTTCCAATAAGGATCTCTCCTCTTCAAGCGCGCAATTAGGTGACCAAACCTCTCCTCGATGTAACTTTCTAGACATTGTCAATAATGTTATCTAATAATATTATTCAAATAATATGAATTATTGATCCGATAATGGGAAATCTTGTGCGTTGACAATTATTGAACAACAATAATATAAAATATCAACGCAAAGAATTATCAATCAATAAAATAAAATATTGAATAAGAATTCACCGTGAAAATTATTGAGTAGTGCCTTCTTACGTAAGGATCAATAATTCAACAATACTGCGTGAATACCGTGTAGCTCGCAAGTGCAACCACGCCAGACATCAGTATTTTAACCACCGTATTCCAACAAATTCTTAATCTGAATAACTACGCCTGCTTATTTTTAACCAACTTATATTTGTCGCTTTCTTCATCCAATCGCTTTCCGTTATGGGGCCCACACATGGTCATTTACCGTCGTATTTAATATATTCCAACAAAGATTTAATATTCCACGACCACAAACGAATATTCCCAACAAAAAATGAATATTTTATAACCACTTGCTTATTTTGAAATATTTGCGTATTTAACCCTTAACTATCCACATTAATCAAATCAACCCTTACTATTTCAAAATAATAAATAAAGGAAATTCCTTTTTATTTAAAAAAAATTTCGGGGTCTTACAATGACTGAATGACACTTATATTCCTCCAAGTTGCCACCCATTTTTAAAGTCGTCCCTAAAGTTTAATTATTGTCAGTTAGGTCCTTAAAGTGGTATTTTGTTGGCATTTTCGTTTCTCCAGTCCAATTTAACCTCAACCCGACCCATTTTTACCAATTTTGACTCAACCGATCTAGTTTGACTCAACCCAAATTTTTAATATTTTAAAATATAAAAATTTTTTTAAAATATGTTTAAAATAATAATTATATTTAACATTTAATATATATATATATATTATATTAAATATTTTAACATAAAATATCTTTTAAAAATAATTTGAAAATAATTATTATTATATTTAATATTTTAAAATAATTTTATTTTTATATTTAAAATAAACTATTATTTTAAAAAGGTTATAAAGATAATTATTATTATTATAAGGAAAAAATATTAGAAACTTTTAGTTTTTTCAAAAATGAGTAAAGTTTCATAAAATATAAACCTAAAAAAATTACATAAGAAAATTAAATATAATTATTGTTTTAAACTTATTTTAAAAATAATTTTATATTTTAAAATATTAAAATTTTGGGTTAGGTCAAACTAGGTCGGATTTGGTCAAAATGGGTCGTGTTGAGGTCAAATTAGGCTGACAGAACGGAAACGCCAACAAAATGTCACTTTAAGAACCTAACTGACGAAAATTAAATTTTAGGGACGACTTTAAAAGTGGGTGGCAACTTGAAGAGACCGAAGTGACATTCAGCCGAAATTCAGCTATTATCATTATTCTCCGTTATTTTACCTAATTTCTCCCTATAAATACACACCAACTATTACGCAACAACTCATGCTTCAAACAATTCTAAATATTGTTGAAAGTGCAAATGAGTTATATGGAGACCTTCAGATTATGGTGACAGTGCATTCAATAGGAGGGGATATGGCTTCATTTTGTGGACTATATCTCACGGTGTTTATATTTATGGCTTCTTCATCTATTGCATTCTATTATCTGGATTGTAGATTTGCATGATTTGTTAAGTACTAGCATCCGATAAATCATTTTCATCATCATTAATAGTTTTTTTTGGCATTATGGTAATATTGTGAGTGCCTCTACAATTGCCAAAAATGAATAAAAAAACTAATAAGACAATATATTCGTTTTTTAACTATAACATTGTGTTATGTATGACACGGTGCTATATATATTGCTATGTTTTTGGACACGATGTTTGTTTGACATGAAGATCCAACATAATTATTAATGCTCATGCTTTTCAGTTTCCGCATCTAACATGTAATTTCCCTTAAGGTCTGAGGATCGAAACTGGGACATTCTTCATTTGTTTCCCCTTGCGTTTGGATGTTTGAATTCTAGTGCAAGTAAGCATATATGAGACATAGACTCTTTAAAATGCATCAAGTACTTGTGTCAGATATTTGATGCTTGGTGAAGTTTATATAATGTGTAACAGACTTCAAATATGTCACTAACAATCATACCAATATAACAACTCGATGACATTGTGCATTACACTTTCTAAATATTTTTTAGTGCTTTAAAATGAAAGAGGTACCCATTTTTAACCCTATTGGTTACATTATTAACATTTTTATCAAGAAATTAATATATATATATATATATATATATATATATATAGGAACCGGATCCTATCCGGACTCCCGGACAGGTTTAAAATTCGGTCCTTTTTTTTTTAAAACACCTAAAAAAAACACACCCAAAACACTATATTATGTAAATATTCAAGTTCCATAATTTATTTTTTTTAGGTGTTTTAAAAAAAAGGTCCGGACCTGATTTGGTTCCTATATATATATATACATGACACACACACACACAATTATTATATAATGTTCTGGGGTTTAGTGATCAAATTAATTCTATACTTGGATATATTTGCGCACAAAATTTTTACTCAACTCTATGTAACATATGCTACCAAAATTTGATCATCGCACAACAATCTATCATCTTCTTATTATATTTTAATTTATTAATTGCACGTATAAATTTATTATTAACAAAATGAATAATCTCGGGTTAGTAGAAATCTATGTTCACTAGGAGAGCATCCTTATCTACATGAGATATCAATGGTAATAAAATTAATTGATATCCCAGATAGGATGGTCTTAAATCCACTATTGAGGATGTATAAGATTTTTGAATTCTAAATCAAAATCGATCTACCTAGTGGAAAAGTCAGAAATCATTTTTAGTGGGATCAAAATTATTACTAAGATATAAATAATTTGGCAGGAGTTTAGGGGCAGTGTCCCCAAACCATTTTTTTAATACTTTTATATTTACAAGTCTCGCACACACATATATGTATGTATGTATGTATGTATGTATACTATAATACAATGAAATATAATAAGTAATAATATATGGTATATATACGACTCATAATAGGCTTTTTTAATCACAATTGTTCATAAGTAATTAGTTCATTAATTATTTTTAAAAATAATATAAATTAAATTACTATTTAGTTTAAAATATTATAGAGATATATGTGACAACCGTAATTTTGTAATTTAATTTTAATATTTATTGGATTTAATAAATATTTTTCGATGAATTAATTATTAGATTAAATAATTAATTGATGAAGTTGTGATAGATTAATTTAATTATATGTGTTACATTTATTAAATTAATGTGGAGAATTTTTATTATTCAAGTATGTGATTATGTGAACTTATTGAATTAAAAGAAGTATTTAATAAGCCTATGTTATTTTAATTAATTTAATTATTAATTAGAGATTTAATAATTTAATATTATTATTAAATGAGAAATTAATTATGTAGCTATGTGAATTAATGAGAATTATTTTTTATTTAAAATAAATTAAATAAGATATTGATTTATTTTATAAGGAGTGTGACATTACTTAAACTATATTATAAGCTTTATTAAATTAAATGGGTTTAAATCCTATTCTTGTCACCAAACAAGGCCCTAAGGGGAGTTATGAGGCGATTCACCATGATGGGAGTAATCACACCATTATTGTGTCGATTCATCTCCTTATTTATCGAGGCGCCTTTTATTTTCTTTCTTTTCATTTTTTTCTAAGTCTGGCATAACACAGAGAGAGATACAGAAAGAGAGTTCAGAGTTCAAAGTTTTTGTTGGAAAATTCACTTTCTAGTAATCTACGCTTGGGTAATCTCTTCAACCCAATTTATTTATTTACGTCTTTTAAAGTTTTTATATGGCTTTCTTACTTCTGTAACTCTCTATAATTGGGAAATCATGTCGTTATGTGAATATATATAATAATTCGAGTTGTAAGGCATGTTATATATATATATATATATATATATATATATATATATATATATATATATTGTGCTTCCATATCATTGGTTTCATAAGATTATGACGTATGATTTTGGCTTGTTATTTCAAAAATTTACAGAGTACGTGATATGGCCATATGGCCCTTACGCACAAATTTAATGCGTTGATCATATATTATCCCTAAATTTTACACTTATATATGATTATACATGCTAAAATGAACAAAATGAAACTTGAGTGGTTGGATTTGACCTTATAACGAATCCATAGTAGTAAATTCTATGTTTTTATTCAAAACCCTTCAAGAGCATCAAGAAACGATATAATTTACATATTTTAATTCTGTAATTATGTGTTTTAATGGGTTTAAACTACTCTATAAATGTTGGGTAATGATTATGTATAAATTCTAGTATTTGGGTATGCTTAAACTAATATATGGACAATGAAATTAGAAGTTATGGCCATATTCATGTATAATTTTACGTGTGATTGATTTTTGGCCTAATTTGGCCTTGTTATGTTCATGAATCGCAGAATCTATGAAACTGCAAAAAATGAGCACAGGTAACTTAGCTTCCTACGCCAAGGTCACCAAACTACATTACCACTTTCCGTGAAAAAAAAATAAAAAATAAATAAATAAATAAATAAAATATTCGATAAAAATTATTATTAAAATATTTATAAAATAAATTAAATATTTTAATTGAGATATTTATGGAATAAAATAAATATTTGATGAAAATTATTATTAAAATATTTATAAAATAAATTAAATATTTTAATTGAGATATTCATGGAATAAAATAAATATTCGATGAAAATTATTATTAAAATATTTATAAAATAAAGTAAATATTTTAATTGAGATGTTTATGGAATAAAATAAATATTCGATGAAAATTATTATGAAATAATTTATTAGAATTAAATAATAATAAGAAGAGAATGAAAATATTCTAATTTAATAATTAAATTAGAAGGGTAATGATTTGTTAAATAAAGTAGTGTTTATATTAAATAATTAAGAGAAAATATAAATAATGAATTTCGTGAATATATATGGTATGTGTGTAGGACTTGTGGTTAACGGAAATAGTAATCGTTTAGCCTACACACGAGGCAAGTTCCTAAACCTTAATTCTTTACATAAAGCAAGTTCATTATTCTATCTTGTTTATTATTGTTCAAGTCAAGATTTCATATTAGATCTTATCATTCTTTAAAAGCATAATTCCTATTATACAATACTTATTCGATTGTATACATCTTGAATTTTATTATTCAAATTGAATATCAATTATTGTTGAACCTTGTAAGACTAGTGAACCCTTATTGATTCAACTAGTCCATAGTTGATAAGCGTTATAAATTCTAGAACTTTTATTGAGCTTACCCAATCCAAACTTCCTTTGGTGCGGACTCCGATGTCAAACTGAGATGAACAACCCTTTAATAGGGGATTATTTACGCTTTAGCGTTAAGATATTGTGCACAGTATGGTACTAAGGGCTAATCCCCCTAAGTACGAGAAGAAGAGTCCATAGTCTTATGACTGTTAAAGGTTTCAAGAATAAACACTTGACAACCTAGGACAAGGTCTTGTGACCCTCAGAATTTCTTTTGATTCTTGTTATTCATTCTTGATTCTAAAGTTGAGCTTTTATATTCAAAGTTATTAATTCATTCGCATGTTATTATTATTCATTTATTATATTGTTATACTTGTGGGCAATCGTGCTCACTCTTGCGTAATAATAACATTGCGATTAAGAACGAGAGAAACAGATTTGAGCCTTCCACTAGTAAAGGTAAGGGCAAGATTAGCAAGTAATGAAGACTATTTGTTTATGTGGTTGTGTAATGACATTTAGAATTGATGTTACTTAAGACTTAATTGTTATGTTTTCACTCAAATATTTTAAGGTTAGATTAACTTTGGGATTTATTTAGTTATGCAGTTGATGTAACCCCATAAGGGGAGAGTTTATTATTTATTCTATCTATTGTATGGTTGTATTTTATTTATGGGTAGATAGATAGATGATGTTTGTCTGATGAACACCAAATCACGTGGAAATGGAAGTCTAGGATTTGGGGTGTCACATGTCTCAGTATCAAAGTCGTAAGGTTATGAACCTTAGGTGGGGGAACAACCTTAGGTAGTAGCCTTGTAGGAGATCGAGAACATAGTAGTGGTAAACTCTTATCGAGTTCTAAGAAATGAATTTCTAAATTCATTAAAGATAATAAAAGACTTTATGTGCTTATGTGTTAATCTATGTGTTCGCTTAGCACGGATTAGTAACTAAAACTTAAAATTTTGTTGTCGGGGATGTCGGATATTGGAGGAGCTAGTCGAAATGGGGAGGAGGAACCCCGATTACCTATAGAGGAGGAGCCCAGAGACATTCATGTCGTCGAGGAACAGCTTGTGTAAAAGAGTCATCTCCGATGATCACCGTCGTTCATCGGGAGCATGAGCCGGGAGGCCGATCCAGAGGAGGATCCCGAGGAAGAGGAGGAAGAAGAGGAGTTCCCAGAACTCCATTGATGCAGATGTATGACGCACTCTATGATCGTGCACGTAGAGTTGCGGGATCTTTGTTCGGGATTTGACCGAAAGCGGTGGTAAAGTCGCCAGATGATTATTATTGAAGCGTAAGGATAGAGATTGTGACTCTTCACACACGTTTAGGAAGCGTGGGTGGGATCTGCTTCACGAGAAGGGGTCGGGCCGAGGATAAGTCCGCGAAATAGAGAAGTTAAAGAAGGATCTCAAGGAGACCTCGAGAGGTTTGCCATAGCAGAGGAAGGTCAAGATGCGAGAGTCACGCCGTCTTGATCGTCTGTAAGTTGATCGCCATGCGAAAGAAGGCTAAACTTGAGGAGACATACTCTACACTACAAAATGCAATGAATGTGGTCCAAGATCAAGTTAGGAAGTATCCAATCCAGTTTGAGGATCTACCATCATATATGCTAGATCGTGAGAACGATGTGCCGCGTCACGGAGGAGGAGCGTAGCAAGGCTATCCAAATACTTGACGAGATGATGATAGAATTTGTTTAATTATGTGAAAGACTTAATTAGTTTTTATATGTAAATTCGACGTGTTTATGAACGAAAGAATATTTGAATGTTTTAAATCCTGTGAATTCTTTATTCCAGGATAGTTGATGTAAATAGCAGTTATGTTATCGTTTAATGTTAAAACTTTGATTTGAATGCAAATATATCAAGTTGTTTGAGATGATGTGTTAAGTGATATGTTAAATTGTTGAGTAATGCCTTAACTATTTAGAGAAATAAATAAAGTTCTAATAAAGCGTTTATTTAACGTAAAAAATGCCGCCAAGAAGATTTACCAAATCGTCGACCAAATTTCGAAAGAATTCAACGAATAACAACAACAACACCACCAATGTCAATTCTGCTCAAAGCCAGTTGGTGAATTTACTGGCTGGAGCAATTAACAATCAACCACAAGCCCTACAAAACACCACGTTCAAGGATTTCAAGGCGGTGGGACCGCCAGAGTTTAAAGGTTCTATGAACCCAATCGAAGCTCAAACATGGGTTATGGAGATGGAGAAGGTGTTTGACGTCGCCAGAGTAAGGGAAGACCAGAAGACCGCATATACAACATTCATGCTGAAGTCTGAAGCTAGCTATTGGTGGCAGGCAAACAAAGTACGGGGAGGAGAAGATGTAATAACCTGGGAGAGATTTAAGGAGATGTTTTTCGAGATGTATTTTCCGACTAGTTCGCAAAACCAAATGGAAGTTCAATTTTGGAGTTGAAACAGGGAATATGTCCGTAGCATTATGCGGCAAGGTTCAACGAATTGGCTAGGTTCGCCACATATCAAGTGCATCTTGACGAGAGAAAAGGCAAGACGTTTGACGGTGGGGGTTCAAGCCACAGTTGTATAGCAAGGTGTCAATGTTCCAATTGAACACTTTTCTTTGGAGTGTTAGAGAAGGCCATACTCATTTGAAGGTGGAAGCGATCGCGGTATCTAAATATAATTAGGATCGGAGAAGAAAGAAAAGAGTGAAAATGAAGGAATTAACAAGATCGGTGGAAGTAGTGCGGAGGTAATAATAATCGGAAGAGAAAGTGGTCCGATAACTGCCATCGGAAGTCAACAAGGAGGGCAAAAGAAGAAGATTGAAGCATGCTCAACTGCGCTGAAAAGCTCATCCGGGAGTTTGCATGAAGGGAAAACAGTATGCTACAATTGTGGTCGAAGGCCACATAGCACCTAACTTGTTCTAAACCAAAGAGGGTGCCTGCTTCACTTGTGGCTCAAAGGATCATCTTGCAAGGATTGTCCTAAGAAGGGATCTGGAGGAGCAGTAATCGAGAGGAATAGAGGAAACAACGGTGGAAGCACTCGACTATCACAGGACCAATCGCAACCAACCGATCAATCCAAGCCGTAACATTCAACATGACAGTTCAGGATGCAGTGCACTCTCGCGATGTGGTGTCAGGTATCATTCCGATCAATAAAGTTAATGCTTATGTATTATTTGATTCGGGTGCTACTTGTTCATTTATATCCGATGACTTTGCCAAGAACTTAGAATTGCCTAAGGATGAGTTAAAATACCCCATGAACATAGAAATTGCGAATAGAGAAATTATTCCTGTTAAGTACATGCACAAGAACTGTAGAGTGGATATTAAGGGTAACATTATGAACGTAGATCTTATCCCTATTCGACTTGGAGAATTCAATATTATCTTAGGTATGGACTGGTTATCCAATTATGGGGCGGTAATTGATTGCGGAAGAAGCGTATTAACCTTATGACTCGCCAAAGGTTGTGTTTTATGGTAGTAAATCGCTTAGACAAGCGAGTTATCGGCGATGATGCACGAGCCGGGAAGTTGTTAAGACAAGGCTGTGTAGGATATCTAGCTTACATAGTCGATATTCGTAAAGAAAATCCGAAAATAGAGGAGATACCAGTAGTGAGGGATTTCGCGGACATATTTCCGGATGATTTGCCGGACTTCCACCCGATAGAAGCGGTTGAATTCTTGATCGATTTGGCTCGAGAACGGCCCAATATCGAAGGCACCATCTTAGAATGGCACGGGTAGAGATGAAAGAGCTGATGGTTCAACTACAAGAATTACTAGACAAGAAGTATATCCAACCAAGCGTATCACCGTGGGGAGCGCCGATTTTATTCGTAAAGAAGAAGGATGGGACAATGCGGCTCTGCATCGACTATAGAGAACTGAATAAGGTCACGATCAAGAATAGATATCCATTACCGCGAATCGACGACTTGTTCGATCAGTTAAAGGGAGCGAGATACTTTTCAATGATAGATTTAAGGAGTGGTTATCATCAATTGAAGGTGAGACCAGAAGATATACCGAAGACAGCATTCAGAACCCGATACGGTCACTACGAATTTTTGGTAATGTCATTTGGTCTAACAAATGCTCCTGCAGCATTTATGGGCTTAATGAATGGAGTGTTCAAGCCGTTTTTGGACAAATTCATAGTGGTATTTATAGATGACATTTTGGTATATTCGAAAACCAAGGAAGAACATGAAGAACATTTGAGGGTGACATTAGAGACGTTGAGAAGAGAGAAGTTGTACGCTAAATTTTCGAAATGTGAATTCTGGATTGAAAGGGTACAATTTCTTGGACATGTGATCGATAGGGACGAAATTTGGTGGATCCTCCAAAGTCGAAGCCGTGATTAATCGGGATCAGTAAGACGCATGCTTGGAAGTAAGAAGTTTTCTTGGATTGGCGAGTTATTACGAAGATTCATTCGATTTTCCAAGATCGCAATCCAGCTGATGAATCGACTAGAAAATTAATGAAATTTGTTTGACGGAGAAGTATGAGGAAAGCTTTCAAGAATTAAAGAAGAGGTTAAGTTCATTACTGTGTTATCTCTTCCGGATGACACAGAAATTTTGTGGTATATATAGTGATGCGTCGTCTGAAAAGGACTTGGTGTGTGTTCATGCAAAATGGCGAGTCATTGCATCTGGCAATCGTCCACGACAATTTGAAAGATTATGAGAAGGGGTATCCCACCCATGACTTGGAGTTAAATTGCTGCATGGTTTTGCTTTGAAAATCTGGAGGCACTATCTCTTTGGGGAGAAGTGTGAAATATATATAGACCACAAGAGTCTGAAATATATTTTTACACAGAAAGACTTGAATATGCGCCAAAGAAGGTGGTTGGAGTTAATTAAGGACTACGATTGTGAGATTCTATACCATCTAGGTAAGGCAAATGTGGTGGTATTAAACGCCTTAAGTAGAAAGGGTGGAGAATCGCGATGTTGTTAACCGTATGAGGAGGGAGTTAATTTCAAAGAATGGAGAAGTTGGAATTGGAAGTGAAGTATCCTATGGAGATTGATGAGAAAATATTTCAGATGCAATCTGGTATAACCCTACTGGATAAAGTTAAGGAGGCTCAGCTTCAGGACGAAGAATGTAAAAATGTGACAAAGAAGATATCTGAAGGAACCGAACCAAGATTTAAGATAGATAAGGAAGGAATACTGAGATTTGATAATAGAATTTGGGTATCGCCAGTTCAAGAGATTAAGGAAGATATTTTAAGCGAGGCTCATAGTTCACGATATTCGATTCACCCTGGTAGTACCAAGATGTACCAAGATCTTAGACAACATTTTTGGTGGCCGAATTTGAAGCGTGATGTTGCAGAATGTGTTGCCAAGTGTCTGACCTGTCAGAAAGTGAAAGCGGAACATCAGAGACCGAGTGGATTGCTACAACCGTTAGAGATCCCAGAGTGAAAATGGGAACATATTACAATGGACTTCGTGGTTGGCCTTCCGACGACTCAGAAAGGCTACGACGCAGTATGGGTTATCGTTGACCGACTGACGAAATCTGCACACTTCCTTCCGATCAAAATAAGATTCAACTTAGATCAGTTGGCGAGGCTATACGTAAAAGAGATTGTTTTGAGGCACGGAGTTCCGGTATCAATTGTTTCAGATAGGGATCCGCGCTTCACATCAAATTTCTGGAAACGTCTTCAGGAATGCATGGGTACGCAATTGCGAATGAGTACAGCTTACCACCCTCAAACAGACGGACAGAGTGAGAGAACGATTCAGACATTAGAAGATATGCTAAGACCCTGTGTGATGGACTTTAAAGGAAATTAGGATGATCACCTACCATTAGTAGAGTTTGGTTACAACAACAGTTACCACGCTAGTATTGGAATGCCACCCTATGAAGCGTTATACGGCAGAAAGTGCAGAACTCCACTATATTGGGATAAAGTTGGTGAAAGACAACTACTAGGCTCGGAATTGGTACAACAAACAGCAGACATAGTCAAGGTGATTCGAGCAAGATTGATGACTTTCAAGATGAGCGTAAAAATCTACGCCGATCCACACCGTAAGAATGTTGAGTTCGAACCAAGTAGTTATGTGTTCTTAAAGGTCTCTCCTTGGAAAGGAAAGATCAGATTCGGAAAGAAGGGAAAATTGAGGCTAAGATTCATCGGACCCTTTGAAGTTCTGAGAAGGGTCGGAGAAGTTGCTTATGAGGTAGCCTTACCTCCATCTCTAGAGAATGTCCACAATGTTTTCCATGTCTCAGTCATACGACCCTACAAATCCGATTACAAGCATGTGATTGAATATGAACCCCTACATTTCGACAAAGACTTGTCTTACGAAGAAATTCCTGTTCAAATTATCGACCGAAAAGAACAAGTTCTGAGAAATAAAGTAATACCTTCTGTTAAGGTAATTTGGAGGAACCACAACGCTGAAGAAGCTACGTGGGAACTCGAAGAGAATATGATGAAGAATTATCCTCATTTATTTACTTAGATTGTTATATGCGATTCTGGGGACAGAATCTTTGTAAGGGGGGGAGAATGTAACGGGACAAATTTTTGAGTTATGATTCTGGGGACAGAATCCTTTTAATAGGGGAAAGATGTGACAACCGTAATTTTGTAATTTAATTTTAATATTTATTGGATTGAATAAATATTTTTCGATGAATTAATTATTAGATTAAATAATTAATTGATGAAGTTGTGATAGATTAATTTAATTATATGTGTTACATTTATTAAATTAATGTGGAGAATTTTTATTATTCGAAGTATGTGATTATGTGAACTTATTGAATTAAAAGAAGTATTTAATAAGCCTATGTTATTTTAATTAATTTAATTATTAATTAGAGATTTAATAATTTAATATTATTATTAAATGAGAAATTAATTATGTAGCTATGTAAATTAATGAGAAATTATTTTATTTAAAATAAATTAAATAAGATATTGATTTATTTTATAAGGAGTGTGACATTACTTAAACTATATTATAGCTTTATTAAATTAAATGGGTTTAAATCCTATTCTTGTCACCAAACAAGGCCCTAAGGGGAGTTATGAGCAGCGGCTTCACCATGATGGGGTAATCACCATTATTAAGTCGATTCATCTCCTTATTTATCAGACGTCTTTTATTTTCTTCCTTTTCATTTTTTTTTCTAAGTCTGGCATAACACAGAGAGAGATACAGAGAGAGAGTTGAGAGTTCAGAGTTTTTGTTGGGAAATTCACTTTCTAGTAATCTACGCTTGGGTAATCTCTTCAACCCAATTTATTTATTTACGTCTTTTAAAGTTTTTATATGGCTTTCTTACTTCTGTAACTCTCTATAATTGGGAAATCATGTCGTTATGTGAATATATATAATAATTTGAGTTGTAAGGCATGTTATATATATATATATATATATATATATATATATATATATATATATATATTGTGCTTCCATATCATTGGTTTCATAAGATTATGACGTATGATTTTGGCTTGTTATTTCAAAAAATTCAGAGTACATGATATATAGCCATATGGCCCTTACGCACAAATTTAATGCGTTGATCATATATTATCCCTAAATTTTACACTTATATATGATTATACATGCTAAAATGAACAAAATGAAACTTGAGTGGTTGGATTTGACCTTATAACGAATCCATAGTAGTAAATTCTATGTTTTTATTCAAAAACCTTGAAGAGCATCAAAATGATATAATTTACATATTTTAATTACGTAATTATGTGTTTTAATGGGTTTAAACTACTCTATAAATGTTGGGTAATGATTATGTATAAATTCTAGTATTTGGGTATGCTTAAACTAATATATGAACACAATGAAATTAGAAGTTATGGCCATATTCATGTATAATTTTACGTGTGATTGATTTTTGGCCTAATTTGGCCTTGTTATGTTCATGAATCGCAGAATCTATGAGAACTCAGAAAATGAGCACAGGTAACCCAGCTTCTGCAAGGCCACTAAACTACATTACCTACTTCCTACGTGAAAAAAATAAAAAATAAAAAATAAATAAATAAAATATTCGATGAAAATTATTATTAAAATATTTATAAAATAAATTAAATATTTTAATTGAGATATTTATGGAATAAAATAAATATTTGATGAAAATTATTATTAAAATATTTATAAAATAAATTAAATATTTTAATTGAGATATTCATGGAATAAAATAAATATTCGATGAAAATTATTATTAAAATATTTATAAAATAAAGTAAATATTTTAATTGAGATGTTTATGGAATAAAATAAATATTCGATGGAAATTATTATGAAATAATTTATTAGAGTGTAATAATAGTAAGAGAATGAAAATATTCTAATTTAATAATTAAATTAGAAGGGTAATGATTTGTTAAATAAAGTAGAGTTTATATTAAATAATTAAGAGAAAATGTAACTAATGAATTTCGTGAATATATATGGTATGTGTGTAGGACTTGTGGTGAATGGAAATAGTAATTGTTTAGCCTACACACGAGGCAAGTTCCTAAACCTTAATTCTTTACATAAAGCAAGTTCATTATTCTATATTGTTTATTATTTTTCAAGTCAAGATTTCATATTAGATCTTATCATTCTTTAAAAGCATAATTCCTATTATACAATACTTATTCGATTGTTGTACATCTTGAATTTTATTATTTAAATTGAATATCAATTATTGTTGAACCTTGTAAGACTAGTGAACCCTTATTGATTCAACTAGTCCATAGTTGATAAGCGTTATAAATTCTAGAACTTTTATTGAGCTTACCCAATCCAAACTTCCTTTAGTGCGGACTCATGTCAAACCGAGATGAACAACCCTTTAATAGGGGGATTATTTACGCTTTAAGCGTTAAGATATTATTGCACGATGTGGTACTAAAGTGGTCGATCCCCCAAAGTACGAGAAGAAGAGTCCATAGTCTTATGATATTAAAGGTTTCAAGAATAAACACTTGACAACCCAGGACATAGTTCAGTCTTGTGACTCTCGAATTTCTTTTGATTCTTGTTATTCATTCTTGATTCAAAAGTTAAGCTTTTATATTCAAAGTTATTAATTCATTCGCATGTTATTATTATTCATTTATTATATTGTTATACTTGTGGGCTATCGTACTTCACTCTTGCGTAATAATAACATTGCGCTTAAGAACAGGAATGCATTTGCCTTCCACTAAGTAAAAGCAAGGGCAAGATTAGCAAGTAATGAAGACTATTTGTTTATGTGGTTGTGTAATGACATTTAGAATTGATGTTACTTAAGACTTAATTGTTATGTTTCCGCACAGATATTTTAAAGTTAGATTAACCTGGGATTTATTTAGTTATGCAGTTGATGTAACCCCATAAGGGGAGAGAGTTATTATTTATTCTATCTATTGTATGGTTGTATTTTATTTATGGGTAGATAGATAGATGATGTTTGTACAGTGAACACCAAATCCTGTGGAAATGGAAGTACCGGATTTGGGGGTGTCACAATATACATATATTGAGAGGATATGAGTCATATGTAGTTAAAAATTTATTGACAAAGTTATAAATTTTTAATTTGACGTATAATAGAAAATTTATAAAATTTTAGTGGGGTTAATTTATACATGATACTTAAAAAATTTAAAATTTATCTTACATTATAAAAAAATTATTTTTTTAGTGGAGTCAATTGACTCCACAATGATGTATGTAGCTTCGCCACTGGCTCTACCATATCAGGATCTATAACCATATATAAAATAATAGGCTGACAAAGAATCTATTTTGATTAATATTATATGACCCTTCAAAAAATAAGATAATATATCTAGAACAAGTGCATCCAGAAATATAGAAGTATCTATCTTTAAGACCTTTGGTTTCACCCGGAATAACAAAATTTCGATGTACCAACTGGTTGTGGTTGTGGAATGAAGTTCTGAAGAAATAGCGGGATCCCTTTTAGCTTCTCTCTTTTGACTTTTTATTTCATTTTGCACCGACAACAATTAGTCGATCATTTATGAATTATTTATAAATTCTTTATCGGTATAATGGAAAGAGTTGGGGGAAGACGGACCCACAATTTATTGTCAATCTCTTTAAAAAGTTCATCCTCCGTTTTGGAAAATTCCTTATTTTTCTTATCTAATAACTCTATATATGAAGAATGTTCTTCCTGCAGTTCAATTAGCAACAATTTGTAAATTTCTTTCTTTACCATCAAGGCCCATCACTTCTTTTGGAATTGATCGTGCGGTCTGAATTATTGATTTACGTAATTGGAAGTAACTAATTAAGTTTACGACAAAACTTAAAAAATTCATAATATGATTTTTATGGGGGGTTTAACAAAACATGAGTCAATTACCAAAATGTCTTTATCTCACCGCCCACCATACTATGGGAACTGGTTATGCCCGAATTTATTACATTAACCCTCTACCACAAGTTAGAATACCCAGATGTCCTCAACATTGACGAGCCTAGAACATTTAAATGATTAGTAATGAGCATAATGGCCCACTTGTTGACGGAGAATGGAGCATTCAGGCAGAGGCTAGCTATTAGGATTTTTTCAAGCCTAGCTTCTCAGTCGAAGGCTTCCTTTACTAGTCATGGGGCTTGTTGGGTCGTGATATTTTATCTATTTGGGCCAAGTGTATTGGGCTTATTCTTTTTATTCTATTGGGCCTCTATTATTGAATTATTAAAATCATTAAGCCCAATCATCGTATCATTTTCATTTCAAACTTATAAAGGCCAAGATTAGGTCGATGATGGATCAATCATTTAGACATTTTAAATATCTACAATCTTTGACTGTAATGATGAAAAAAAGCATGTCGGTTGACTAAAGAACCGCCGCCGTGCATTAATGTGGATGGGATTGTAATCGATTCGGCGGTAGAAAGCAGTGATCAAAAGCGGTGAACAAACTACATGCATTGGCGTGAGAACCCATCGGTAAAGGGGAATGTGTCGGTAGTAGTAGTGGGTGTACACGGTAATTGAGCCGGGGAGGTATAACTTAGCAAGAAGTCTCCACCAAGAGTGCGTTCTCATACTCTTCTTCATTTAGAATCGGATATTCACGAGAAATTATTATTATCTCTTGATATCAATACACTAGGTGATATAGCCTCCGTTTTCTATAAACCTTGTGAATTCACATCTCGATTCTCACGCTTTGAGCTATCCCAAGACGGAACCGTGCGTCGAAGCTTGTGGTGTTTATTGTGTTTTACGTTGCGGGATCGGGGCGTTTTAGGTGATTGGGGCGTGACGAAAGATCTTGGCGTTAACATTGGCGCTAGAAGGAGGGGTCTTTTCAATCACAATTGTTTAAATTTGTTTCGAAAGATGATGAGGAGTAGAGATGGAACACCGGAAGAAGCGACGATGGTACATTAGTTCATCAACGCCTCGTATTTCGATAAAGGATCGTTTGGGTCCTTCTAAAAGTGCTCGTGAGAGCCACGACTTCTAAGAACAATTCGGAAGAGCTTCGTCAGAAGATCCATGGTGGAGCCAGACGGAAGTTAGTTTTCAATCTTGATAAGGGCGTGATCCCAATCCGGAGCAGGTAGGCGGTTCATGACGGGACTCATCGTAGAAGTGGTCGAGAGGACCAGAGCTACCAAGTTAGCAAGGATGGCGGACGAAGCGGATAAGGCTTTGGAGGTTCTGTTAAGACAAAAGGAAGATATAGCCAAACAGATGCTTGGTGAATGAGTTGAGAGGCGAAGCATCTAGCCATTTTCACTCCGAAGGACGAAGTAGGCATAAGGAGGTACCCGTCGGAAGGGTAAAGAGCCGGAACATTCTATGCATGTGTCCGGGGATCATTCTCACGATGGGAGGAGATCGAGGAGCGAGCAACGCCTTGACCTCGAATAAAACAGCGACAGGTTGTTAGATCACTTCATCGTGACGATGAAAGACGCGAAGAAGCGGTCGAGAGAAATTATGTCGAAACCAGAAGAGAGAATACTGCGTCACAATCGTTCTCATCGTGAGGATGAAATTTTACGACCTAGTAAATCAAGAAGTCCGTAAAAGCGATAAGATCGGCGGGGAAGGGTCGATCCATTCCAAAACCTAGTGTCGCCCGGGAAAAGGAGATCTCATCACAACAGAAGGTGTTGATTTTACAGTTAGAGAGTTGAAAGAACTTGAAACAATTGGGTTTGAGGTCCAACAGGTGAAAGATATTTACGGTAAGAAGGCATCCCTTTTACCTCGATATTCTCAAGGAGAAAGCGGATGCTACCAAAAAGTTACCTCGCATGGAGATCTATGATGGGTCGGGGAGATCCTTATGACCATAGTCGAGCGTTTGGCCAAACTAATGGATTACTATGACTTTCTTGATCTTTGCTAAATGTCACACTTTTGTCACTACTTTGAGAAAAGGCGCGAGACGGTGGATGGGGACTTTACCATCGGATTCTATCTCCTCGTGGTGCGAACTTTGTGATAAGTTCCATGCTTTCGTTTTGGAAGCAACCAAGAAGAAGGAAGCTACGGGTTCTTTAGCACAAGTCCGTGATTTCACCGATGAATCTTTAGGCCAATATGTAAAGAGGTTTAGGAAAGCGATCGGACGGTGTCCGATCTTAATGATCTCAAGTTTGTTGGATTATTCGAGAATGGGTACTGGATCTGGTTAAATCGGAGAAATTGGTAAAGAAATTGATGTTTCACCATCCGAAGAGCCTAGCGAAGCCTTTGACAAAGGCGAAGGCTATATTGTTGTGGAAGAGGCTATGAATAGTCAAAGAATCCTTCTTTGAGCCAATCAAAGGAGGTAGAAGTTCCCAAGACCGATGGTGATCGGAGAAAGGGGAGGATATAACGAAAGGCGGAAGGTAGTTCGAAGAAATCTGATAACTTCGTGGCGACAAGGTAGTAGTCGTGCACTGTTCCTACCGAAGGTTAATAAGGTTTATACCCGAGTTGAATATAGAGAGAGTCGATAATTTTGGATCAGATCCGAAACCAGCCTTTCTTTGAACCACCTCGTGATAATTACAAAAGCGGGACATGGCAACCCTCGTAAATATTGTGGTTATCATCAAGTCTGCTGGTCGTGACACTAATGAATGTTGTAATCTAAAGGATTTTGTAAAAACAAAATTAAAAGTGGCTTCTTTGATTCAATATGTGGTGAGAAAAGGCCGTCCAAAATCAATGAGTTATCGATCGTCTGCTTAAAGCAGTTCAGTCCGCTTTGTTCAAAATGCTCCACCGCCAAAGACAAGTCGTTGATGTAATAAGCGGGTGGGTGCATTGGGAAATTAGTAGGGAAGAAGAGGAGGTCTTATCTTGATTCGATTATGTCGATAACCGATGCTACTACTCTGAAGGTTGACGAGGCCTTTCCGAAGCTGTTATTTCATTTACTGAGATCTGGATTATCCTTGAAGCCCATTGAACCGCATGAAGGAGCATTGGTGATCACGGCCTGAAGTGGGCTCGGTGGATGTGAAACGAATGATGATGAGACAACGGATCTTGGTGGACATTCTTTATGCCCATGCTTATCAAAGAATGCATCTCGATGAGCACAAAATGGAGGTCGGACGAGAGAAGCTCTATATGGTTTGGAAGCGATCCATCAAAGTGGCGAAGCCTTTATTGAACTCCACATCATCTTGACGCGGCCCCCACAAAGTGGAGATAACTTGTAAATTTTATGTTGTGCATGTGGATTCTACTTCTGGCGCCATTTTGGGAAGACCTACGTTGTGACTCTTGAGTTTGTAACTTCCATCCACATTTCAAAATCAAGTTCCCCACAAGACACATGGAGTAGGAGAGGTGATGGGTGACTTGGATCTGGCAGGAGATGTTATCGAAATTACGTCATTTCATCCGGAATGGGAGTTAGTAAACAAAGAAAGAAAGGCGATGGCAATTGAAATCGAACCCTTCACCGAGAGTAGTTCGAGAACCATTGGTAATCCCATTGGGGGAGGCGGAGAAATTGAGTTGGTCATCGGAAAGCGGAGAAGGCGGTGAAGATTGGTTTGGGCTTACGAGAACCTCTTGGACGAATCTTATGGAACTCTTACGATCTTTATGTCGATATTTTTTGCATAGGAGCCACAAGATATGCACAGAGTCGGTAGGAAGGTTCTTGAGCATAAACCGGAGATAGATCCTTCAAAAAAGCCGGTTAAATCGGAAGAGGCGGATATTTGCTCGAGCGTCAAAAGATCATCGATGAAGAGGTTGCAAAATTATTTGGCGGTGACTTCATCTACTGAGATTGATTATCCGGAGTGGATAGCAAATGTAGTATTGATGCGAAAGCATAATGGAAAGTGGCGGGTTTGCATCGACTACAAACCTCAACAAAGCTTTGTCAGAAGGACTTTTATCCTCTGCCCATATCGATCGACTCATCGATGCCACTTGAGGTATGCATTATTAAGCTTTATGGATGCTTTTTCGAGGATATCATCAAATATCCATGTGCAAAGAAGACATTCCAAAACGACATTCATTACACATGCTGATTGTGTGCGTACAAAAAAATGACTTTTGGCCTCATTAATCTTTGGAGCTACCTATCGGAGGATGATGAACTTTATATTGATAGGCAATTTGGGGAGGAACATGGAGGTTTATGTAGATGACATGATCGTGAAGAGTATGCAAATTCGTAAACATTTGGACGATCTAGAGGAGTGTTTTCAAACTATTAAATCATCGACAATGCGACTTAATCAACCAAATGTACTTTCGGCCTTGGTCTTTGAAAATTTACGGGTTATCTGGTCGATCGAAAGGGGCATCGAGGCCAATCCGAGAAGATCCGAGCCATCCTCGACATGAAGACTCCTCGGTCATTCAAGGGCGTTCGTCGTCATTTGGTAGGATTAACGACTTTAAGGAGGTTCGTCGCCAAATCTGCGAGAAAGATGTCTTCCTTTCTTTGATACATTGAAGGGAATAGAAGAATGCGAAGACATTCGATGGACTTCAAGTGTGAAGATGCTTTCCAAAGTATAAAGGCGTATCATCTTGGCTCCTTTATTAGTCAAGCTTATCCCAAGCAGAGACTTTATATTTGTACCTTGCGGCGACTCCTTAGCGATTGGAGCGATTTTGATTCGGGAGATCGGTGGGAAGCGACATCCGGTCTATTACGTCGACCACGTCCTACGAGATCTTTGAAACCGGTATCTAACATTGAGAAATTTGCCTTTGCTTTAATAATTGCCCGGTAAAAGCTTGGCGATATTTTCAAGGTCGACTCTGATGCGTCTACACGGATCAACCGTTGAAGAAGGTGATGGGCAAGCGGAGGTCTCGGGTAGATTAGCGGCATGGACTATGGAATTGTCCCGATTTTTATCGAGTATCATCCCGAAGCGCCATCAAAGGCCAAGCCTTGGCGACTTTATGGTAGAATGTTAGTTTCAAAAGCGAATCTGAAATTCTTGGGCCGAATCTTCCGATCGAAAGCGGTGGTCGTTATTCGGCGAGGTCGAAAAGCGTGGGCGTTGTATGCGAGATGGATCCTCTACGATGGCTTTGTTAGTGGAGCGAGAATTATTCTAATAAGTCCGGAGGATTTAAGGTTCAAGAGCCCATCGATTCGGGTTTAAAGCAACGAATAATGAGGTTTGAAATCTGAAGCGGTGTTAGCGGTGTCCGATTAGCGAAGAGTCTCGAAGTCCAACAATTAATTATCTATAGTGATTCTCAGTTGGTCGTTAAACAGCTGTCAGGAGATTATGAAGCTCGGGGAACCCGAATGATCAAATATCTGGCGGAGTTAAGAAACCAACTTCAATTTTTTGCTTCGTGCGAGTTTGGGCTATAGAAGCGTAACGATAATTCTCTGCTTGATGCTTTGTCGAAATTGGCCACTATGGATGCGGATGTCTTTCATGGATCGGTGTATTTGGAAATTTTACGGCGATAGAGTGTTCGACGTAAACGATGATGTGCATCGAATGAATAAAGCTGTTGGATGACCCCTACATCGAGTATTTGGCGGATAAGCGTCCTTCCTTGGATCGAATCTTTGTGAAAAGAAGATCAAGTACAAAGAGTACTAATTTGGTCTTATTGATGGGGATCTTTATCGATTGGCGTTTTCCTCACCATTATTGAAATGTTTGGTTCCGTCAAATGAGTATGCTCTTGGGAAGTTCATGAAGGATTTGCGGTGATCATATGGTTGCCAAATCTTTGGCACACAAAAATACTTGACAAAGGTTACTATTGGTAGACAATTTTCAAAGAAGCTACTGATGCGTCGAGAAATGTGAAAGATGCCATTTCGATAGTCCGGTCCCACATCGACCCACCGGAAGAGTTATACTCGATTTTATCTCCTATACCCTTATTTATGCGGGGGTGGATATATTGGGACCAGTTACCTAAAAGCTAAAGGTCAAGTTAACTTCGTCATAGTTCTTATTGATTATATGACTAAGTGGGTAGAAAGCGAAACCACTTGATTCGATAACGAGCAGCAGAGTGCTTAAAATTTGTAAAGAGTCTCATGGTGTTTAACCGGGATCCCTAAAGTATTGATATCGGACAATGGGCGCTTGATTCGTGGGTTCAAAATTTGAAGAATTTTGAGCGATTTAGGATTCAAACAAGAAGACTTACGTGGCTCATCCACGGTCGAATGGGCAAGTTGAGGTGACCACGGAATGACTGCTTGAATGGAATAAAGCGTAGATTGGATGAAGCTAAGGGAAGATGGCGGAAAGAATTCTTTGAGCGTCTTGTGGGCATCTGAGAACTACTGCCGGGACTACTACGAGGGATTAAGCCTTTAGTTGGCCTATGGTGCGATGCCTTAGTCGATCGAAATCGGATCTCAAGTCTTGAATGAAGTCGATTCAAAGAAATCTATAATGATGAAGGATGAAGACTAACTTGGACTGCTAGGCGAAGTCGAGAGGAAGCTTTAATCAAATTGGTACGCTTATCAGCGAAGGGTGGCCAAACATTATAATAAGGCGTCGAACTTCGTAGATTCGAAGTGGGAGACTTCGTTCTCGAGAAAGCGAAACTTCTACACCTCGAACACAGGAAAGCTAATGCTTGAATTGGGAAGGGCCATATGAAGTGATCGAAGTACCAAAGCCCGTGCTTATCGATTAAAAGGCACTTGGCGGTTAGAGATCAAGAAAACACGTGGCATCTTTGGCGAGGCTTGAAATATTTTCAATAAAGTTCAAGTCGGTTTATTGGAAGTGCATACCTGTTTGTTTGATATCAATAAAAGATCATTTTTCTACAAATTATCACTGGTCTTATTGGTCCGATGGTGTAAGGAGGTATGGTAGGACTCGCTGGCCATTCGATGGTAGCCCCAAGTCCTTTTGGTCCTATATTGATCTTATCGGGTGGTAAGTCGATGGTCACTATTAGTCCGATGGTGTAAGGAGGTATGGTAGGACTCGCTGGCCATTCGATGGTAGCCCCAGGTCCTTTTGGTCCTATATTGATCTTATCAGGGTGGTAAGTCAATGGTCACTATTGGTCCGATGGTGTAAGGAGGTATGGTAGGACTCGCTGGCCATTCGATGGTAGCCCCAAGTCCTTTTGGTCCTATATTGATCTTATCAGGGTGGTAAGTCAATGGTCACTATTGGTCCGATGGTGTAAGGAGGTATGGTAGGACTCGCTGGCCATTCGATGGTAGCCCCAAGTCCTTTTGGTCTATATTGATCTTATCGGTGGTAAGTCAATGGTCACTATTGGTCCGATGGTGTAAGGAGGTATGGTAGGACTCATTGGCCATTCGATGGTAGCCCCAAGTCCTTTTGGTCCTATATTGATCTTATCGGGGTGATAAGTCGATGGTCACTATTGGTCCGATGGTGTAAGGAGGTATGGTAGGACTCATTGGCCATTCGATGGTAGCCCAGTCCTTTTGGTCCTATATTGATCTTATCGAGGTGGTAAGTCGATGGTCATTATTAATCCTTATGTCTTGGTTCTTATCTCATTTGTCGTCCAAATTTACTTCACATATAATTGATTTCACTCTTGATGCAGAGTGAGTATAAGTTATTTATTACATTTAAGTGTTAAGTTCGGTTCATTAATTGATTAACTTGAATCACATCCAGTAAAATTCAACTCACTTCATTGCATGAGTTAAGCTGTTATATGCCATATCTAATTCATAGTTCATTTTATTGATACTAAATTATTGACAAGAAACCGATCGGACGAAAATTATAATCAAGAGCAGATTAAAGATTTATCAATAAGCATAAAATGTTCATTTCATTTAAGTCGATTAATTACATAAACATAAAAAGTTAAATATTTACATAGAATCAAAAACATAATATATATTCAGAACACCTTCATCATCGGAATTGAGAAGTCTTAGGGTCCAATTGAGCGGTTGATAGCTTCTCTTTCCCTCGTTCAAGCGATCCTCATATCCCTCTGAATAAACCTTCATGATCTCTACATTGAGTTCATCAGAGTCCTATACTCTGCTGAATCACATTTTTGAAGCTCTTGATCGAGCGGGGCCTCTCGTCCCTCAAGTCTTTTATCTTATGGCGAGAGCTTATGGCGCTTGGTCTTATGCCTTGAGCTTCATCCTGGATCTTCGTCTCAGCTTCACCAAGTTGAAGGACTAGGCTTCGGTTGGCTGAAGAGAACTCCTCATTTTTCGCCTTCAGAAGTAAGTTCTCTTCAACCAAGCCAGCGTTCAGGTTGGTCAGATTTTGTTGGTAACTTGGATGCAACCAACTCATTTCTTGTGGCCCTCGATTAAATCATCAGATGTCTTCAAATCCATCTTGGCCCGATCCAATTCTCTTTGAAGACCATTGATGGTATGAAAAGCATCTTCGCGACCAGCTCTTTCTCGGTCCAAGGTCGATTTCAGCATGTTTATCTCTTGGCGCATGAAATCTTCCTCGGCCTCTCCATTTATGTGTCTCGGGCGCAATGTCGTCAAGAAAACGACGATTAACTTTACACATTTTCAAAGTACTCAAGTTAAATTCTAAAATGCTCGAAGGAAAATAGATATGTAAAGGAAGAAGTCATTATTGTTTACCTTGGCCAGATAACTCATTCCTTCGTCGAGAAGATTTCCGTCCGTGTGATCACTGAACCGGTGATCGTCAGTGTGTCGAACGAAAGCCCCGAAGAGGTCGAAAGGAAAGTTGGCGTTGAACCTAGGCCACAGGGTCGGAGATCCCACAGCTTCGGCATGATAACCTTGACCTGAAGGACCGGGCCGTTCAGGAGAAGGTCTCGGCCTTTCAGGGGAAAGAGTAGGCTGGTCGGGGGGTGTAGGTTCAGCATGAACGGTTTCGATTATGGGAGATTTGTTTGAAGTAGGTTCTTTGGGTGTTGAAGCGGATCTGGAACTTGGATGACTCTCGTGAGTGCGTTTCCTCTTTACGGATAACGTAGGAATCCCTTAAATCTGATCACCATCCTCTTGATTTGTATTTCTCTGAGGGAGCACGAAGGAGGAATGGCCAGAAGGCGAGGAACCTGAGTTCTTCGGCGATTAATGGGGTTATTTTTGTTTTTAGTTTTTGGTCCTAAGTATACTCCTTGATCGGAGACGATCAAGTAAACCGCTTTGATCGAGGAATGGTTTTGGGGTTAGTTACATTTTACATTGTGGGTTGGAAGGATTTACTAGAGGAACTAACCTTGGTTTCTGGTAGCCCTCCTCTTTTTGTCGAGGTGAAGATTCTCTTACGGTATGAGAATATCTTGACCTCTGTTTCTTCTGTTGAAATTCATCCGTGTGAATTTACGGTATTGAATATGCTTGAGGGTAGCTTGGTGGGTGTAGCCTCAATTACTTAGAAGACTTCCCGGATAAAAATCTTGAGCTCCTTTATTTCTACGAACTTCATTCGATCAAAGATCTTGCACAAATCAAACAATTCCATGTTATAATTATATTTTATGGAATATTTTCAAAAAAATATATATATTTGAAATAAAATTTGGTACTTACGTTTATGGTCATACAACCATGCTTGCTTGAGAGAAGTCCGTATTTCCACTCCTCCTTGGGGAAGTTGTCAAATAGCTCCATCATCTCCACTTCTCGTTCTTGAAACATCTCCAAAGTCGTGAGATATTTTTTCATCGATTGCCCGATTCGGAAGAGAGAGAAATTTGGGGCCTTTGACAAAGAACCATTTTTCATGCCATCCCCTATTGCTCGAAGGGGTGTTCACGGTGACGTCTGTCAAATTTCTCTCGGACTTGGAGAATGTTTACTAAGGGCTTTGAACCCCTTTTCCTGGGTATGCTTATCTTGTAGGCGATGAAAAAAGAAGTCCAGTGAGGGCTCGACGCCCAGTTCATGACAGAAGGCCACGAAGGCCAGAATATGGATGTAGGAGTTCGGCACCAGTTGTGAAAATCCTACACCCAAAAACCCCAGTAGGGTTACTATGAATATATGAAGAGGGAATCGAACCCCCTTCTCCAGTAAAGTCACTGGGACGGCCGTCCATCCTTCAGGCCGTTGGTACATTTTCTCTCCAGAACGGGGTACCCTGACAGCATGGGTATCTGGAATATGGAACCGAGTTCGAACCCTCTTCAGTTCAGCTTCAGTTATGATAGAAGGAGTGTTAGCATGCGAGAATCGCTCTGTACTCCTATAATAGTCAGAGGGGGTTTTCTGGGTTCTCTGTTTGGGATTCGTACCTGAAGTCCCCTCATGAAGATTAGGGTTTGGGGGAACCACAGTGATGGGTGTTACAAGTATGGGAGAACTCTGTTCAAGGTTTTGAGAAGCCATTTGTGACGATTTGCGAGAGAAAAAGATCGAAAATTTTAGAAAGGCGCTTTCGAATTTCAAATGAGCAGTAAAAGCTGTCAAAATTGGTAAAGTTATCCTTTTATCTTGTGGTTACACGTGTTCAAGACGAGCGCATTAAATGCCAAGTAATAATTTGGAATTTGAATGGGAAGCGTCCGGTTTGGTCTGATACATAATGGATAGAGTCATTCTGAATGGGCCCTTAACTTCCTTTCAATTCATTTCATGGACAATAAATGGGTATGTTTTTAATTACATCTTGTCATTTATTGATTCTCGAAAAAAATATCATGGATTGTTTATAGTTTTCTATTAAACATTACATTCAACAAAAACTAGGGGGCAATGTTGGGTGCGTGATATTTTATCTATTTGGGCCAAGTGTATTGGGCTTATTCTTTTTTATTCTATTGGGCCTCTATTATTGAATTATTAAAATCATTAAGCCCAATCATCGTATCATTTTCATTTCAAACTTATAAGACCGGGTCGGGTCAATGGATCAATCATTTAGACATTTTAAATATCTACAATCTTTGACCTGTAATGATGAAAAAGCATGTCGGTTGACTAAAGAACCTGCCATGCATTAATGTGGATGGGATTGTAATCGGTCGGCGGTAGAAACAGTGATCAAAAGCGTTGAACAAACTACATGCGGTAAAAGAAAACCCATCGGGTAAAGGGGAATGTGTCAGGTAGTAGTGGGTGACACGGTAATTCAGGCCAGGAGGGTATAACTTAGCAAGGAAGTCTCCACCAAGAGGTACGTTCTCATACTCTTCTTCATTTAGAATCAAATATTCACAGAGAATTATTATTATCTCTTGATATCAATACACTAGGTGATATAGCCTCCGTTTTCTATAAACCTTGTGAATTCACATACTGATTCTCACGCCTGAGCTATCCCCCGACGGAACCGCCGTCAAGCTTGTGGTGTTTATTGTGTTTACGTTGCAGGATCAGGACGTTTTAGGTGATTGGGACGTGACGAAAGATCTTGGCGTTAACAGGGGCTAAATGAGGAGCTCAAATATTGACTTGCATCTAGAAACAAAATGAACCACTCCTATTCTCGGTCTTTGAGAGAATGTTTTTTTCCTTTCGACAAAAAAAATATTCCGTTTAAATAATTTCATTGGAATTAAATCTTTTCCTAATAGTGAATACAATTAAAAACACAATTATATAAATACTTCACAATCAAAATTCAAAAATAAAAACACTTGATATTGAAAACTAGTATAACAAGTGAACAAACACTACGTAAAAAATAAAAAATCAACCAAATCAATACTCATCGCACATTACAAGTCTAATAAGTAATAAAATTATACCATAAGCTAGTTTAGGGGTTATGACGAGTCATGGATACAAAATGACTTAATAACTTAACATGGGCCAGCTACCAACCATGAGCCTTGGCAGCTTGGCATCCAAGGATGCCTAGCCATGGCAACTATACTATAAGCAGCAAAAAAATTCTGTGAACTTTGAGGCTGCAGCGAAGCCGCTTAAGATTGTGCCTTCAACATTTGAACTGACACAAAAGTCTTCGCAGATAGCCATTTTCTTCTTCCCATCCCAAAGGCATTTCTCCTCTTTGTCAATGCTCGCAGCTGGAAAAACACTACCCTTGTGCACAACACGCAAAAACAATAAAAAATAACACACAAAAAAAGATGACGAAATTTAGGTTATGGTGAATAGTTGAAGCATCCATCTTAAAAGATGACGAAATTTAGGAATATCCTCTAGTATATCAAAGAATTTTTGTTTCTCTGTGATGTAATTATAAGAAATTCTTTGGTTGTAATTTATTTGCAATGGTGATCCATAAATAATATACGAGTCCGTCTTCCTTTCATAATTAATAGATTTCTAATCGCGCCAATTCACTAAGAAGGAGTTAGCCAAAGGCGAGGAGATTAATGAAAGAATCGTTAGTGTTGTGTTCAACTCTGTGGTTGAAAGGATTACTTTCTGCAATCTATTTTTCCCATTTCTCTCTATTGAGGCGAAATAAATGCAAAAGATACAGGCAAAAAGTCAAAGATTCTCGCAGCATTGCTAACATCATGAAATGAAATAATTGAGGAACTGTTCCATTAAAAAATAAAGTCAAGGGAGAAAACTTAAAGGATTTATATTGCCCATAGTTGTTTTAGATGACTGATCAGGAGATTGATCAACCAGGATGGTTTTACCAGAGGACATATAATCCTTGTAACTAATTCATGATGTGGCATGTGCAGAATGAAAACTTCATTTTCGATTCTACAAGAATTTTAATGAATAAACCTGAAACTTTCTAGAGCTACAAAGATAGTTATTGAATCATTAGCGGTAGCATAAAAACTTGTGCTATGAATGTATAAGTTGGTAAAGAGTACATGTATTGAGCTACAAAGAAAGTAATAGCCCCTAAAGAAGTTCGAACAAGGCCTAATGAAAAATGACCTCGAGGTGTTACCAAGGATCTAAGGTTGTGTTTGATAAACCTGGGAATTAAGATCTGAATTATTATGATATCTAATTAATAAATTAGATCATCTGGATGGTTATGAGGTCTGAATCTAAAAAATTGTTTGATAACTAAAAAGTAAGTTGTCTCTTAATGACACTATTTTACTATTTTAAAGGGTAAAATTTTATTTAATAATTTTAAATATTCAATTTAATAAAAATGAGTGCATAATATTGTTGAATATATTTATATAAAAAAAATTATCAAAAAATTTGCATTAAGAGGTACCTCTTAATTATTAAGATTTTATTTTCTGTCTTACCGATTAAGAGGCATTCAAAGGTAACAAAAAAAAAACAAACATCATCATTCCTCTTAGCAAATAAAAGGCAGTCCATTAAGAGACAATCAGATGTACAAACAACACCTAAGGGACCTTATTGAGTACATGATAGGTAATTGAAGCAGGCAATCCCCATTCAAAAGGATTCTTCATATGTAATTTTTTTAAGTTATATATCATATATATATATAAAATAGCCATAAAGATGTATAATCAATTGATGTTAATACTTTGTTATGTTGTATATAATTAAAAGCACAAATTTGGTTTGGTTTCACCAATTTTTGGTTTAGTTTTCATATTCATGTCACCATAAGTACTATCCAAATTTGTATCAATTAGATACTATCCAAATCTAAAAATATTTTCATCTCTAATAGGAATTATAAAAAAAAAAAAAAAGGAAGCTTTTTTCTTTCCTATTCAAATCGGTATAAGTACTATACAAACTTATACATTTTTTTATCCCCAACCTTGAAGTACATCAATAAATCATTATTTTTGTATCCTTATTTAACTCTCTATTTCAATCTCTATATAGGATTTTACTTCCCATAGTGAGGGAGTCAAAAGAGTGTTCTCTATATATGCAAAATAATATTTCACGTCCTCATTTAATTGGACAACTCATTAATCATACACATATTGACATTATTGTCACATGACTTTTTTACTATTTCATTTTCAAATTATAAAATTGATATAAATTTATTTAATTTATGTCCATATAATTATAAATATTATAAAAGTACTATTAATTATTAAATTTATTATTTTCAAAATTTAAATGAATCATATTTAAATTTAAAAATATCACAAATTAACTTTTAAAAGTTAATATTGATCTTATGTACATTTGCGGCTATAATCCATTCAATACTCACTCCATAAATTACTTAGAATTTAAAATAAAATAAAAGTTATCTTACAAAGTGTAATACACTTGATAAATTATACTCTTTTTATAAATTATAAAATTATTATTAATTTTTATAAGTCATTTTGATGTACGCATTCTCAAACTTAATAATTTTGCTAAGATTGTAAAAATAATAAATTTTATAAGTAATAATATTTTTTTCTAAATAAGTTACAATACGTATTGGTTAAATTTATATTAGTTTTAACTTTAAAAATATCACACACTTACTTCAAAAAGATTAATAAATTAATAGCGATTTTATAATTAAAACACAAGAGGTTGTAGTATATTACATCTATCATATGCTCTAACACATGAAGTCAATACAAATGTCAAATAGTTATAACGGCCAAAACATATTTTGACTGTTGAAACTTTTAAATTTTAAATTTCATTATTTAAGGAATCAATATAAGAAACATGTTGGGTACATAGTAAAAAAATTGAATCCCTATCCTATAGTATGATCTAATGGCACTACAGAGTAAGGATAGAGATAAGAAAACTACATCGTGAATGCTCTTACACCTTATTAATATTACGATCACGAATATTAATGAATAAAAATATACATATATTCATATTCATATCCGCTTTGGATAGATACGAATAATATTCACTTTAACACGGATACATACTGTAAAGCCCCCAAAATAGGTCCAATCCATCCAACCTATTCTGAGTCGCCAAATACATGGTACAGAAAATAACTACAACTTTATTACTACAATAATACATATGATGTGAGTTTTGATACAAATATATACCAACTGTGACTCATGTCCCAACCGTGGACAGCACCTCATAGTGATACCTTACATAAAGGTACAATCAATAATTGTTTTAAAAATTAAAATCTTTGGAAAATTCTCAAGGAAACCTTCATACATAGGAGGCCATGAATCTAAGTTATGATAGATATCATATGTCCAGAGAATTATCCTTGGTTGATCCAATAGACCCCAAAAGAAAAATGATAAGATTACTATCATGTTCTTTTCTAATGGTGAGTCTTCTCTTGACATATAACTATCTCCACTGCTCTCCAGTTGAAAATTATATTTCAAATAAACTCCAAGATCATATAGGTAGTGCTCGTAGATATACTCTGAAAGTGGATGTGCACAACCCTGTCTTATGATAACACGAGGTTGTATGTCATTAGACATCTTGTATGATAGTGAAAAAAACACCCTTCCAAAGTTGGGTTCACCTCACCCTATTCGGTTCACCAAAATTAAATATCAAATGATGTATACAATACGACACACTTATCTAAAGTTCCCAATAAAATTATTTTCATATTGTTTAGGGAGAACCTCAACAACTATAGACCACTGTTCTATTTCTCTGTTATCCCCGTTCGACCCAGCTACATTCTTATTACCTGTAAAGAATTGTGAAACAAAAGGGTGAGCACAACTAGCTCAGTAAAGAATATCATGACTAAAGATAATTAAATTATCAATGGTCTTCATCAGTAATAAATCAGAGATTTATAACATATGGTAGATGATAAAACTTTTCAACCATAGTTGCAGTGGAACAAGCAATCCATTAGAAGAGTCAAATAGACCATAAAGTCTATTATCTTCTCCATATTAAAAGTCTACCAACAATGTTTTATCCCTGTAACATCAATCAATAATTTCTGTCCACAATCACGTGTATAACTCATAATCATAATTGTAAATTCTAAATTCCTCTTCTCATCCAGGACGAAGATAATTTTCATCACATGTCTTTACCTGAAACATCAAAGATCATGGTTATACCAAATCACAGTTCCTATTCATAATCATACTAATAAATTCATCTTTGCACCACGGGCCAAAGATATTCATCAATAGTTCATCTTTGCACTACATGCCAAAGATATTCAACAACATGTCATCTTTGCACTACGGGCCAAAGATATTCATCAATAATTGATCTTTGCACTACAGGCCAAAGATATTTATATCTCAAAGAAACATACAATCATTTCAGAATTTATATAAACCATAATTATAATCATGTTGATCAATTCACCTTTTCAGCTTAAGCTAAAAATATTCAATTGTAAATTCATGGTTAATGTGATCATATACTAGTCAACGATTCAACTTTGCACTTCTTGGCCAAAGAGAACTCATAGTCACGATCATACCAATAATCTACCCATCTTTACACTTAAGTCAAAGAGAAATTTCATCAAGGGATTATGAAAATATTATATATGATAATAAAAACAATATGATCAACAACTACATTTAATTTCAAAAGTAAGATTCATGAATCAATGATTTCATAACACCTTAATCCAAATATTATAAATCACTTAATAATCTCATAATCTAATATTATTAATATTACCATAATATCTTAATCATTTCTTAAACTTATAAACAATTTATTTTAATTGTTTATACTTTACTAATTAATGCATTTAATCATCCTAAAATGCCAAACTCATAAAATTTCATCACCAATAACCAAAACCCTCATCAAAAATCTACATATACCTTATATAGGATTCCCAAGCCATAAAATCCTATTTTCCAATTTTGTTACTTCACATAACATATTTAATTCATTTACTCATAACCAGTCCATTTTCATGAAAAATACCAAAGCAGTACAAAGAAATTTTCTTTTCTGAGATTTATCAGAATATAGTCCCATATTGAACATATATTTTTCTCAGAATTTTTAAAATTCATTTACTATTTTTCATATGGCCAAAACTGCCGAATATTTAGACATTTATCATAAATTATACTTTTATCCAAAAATTCCAAAATTTACAGGGTATACTGATATTATATAAATGTACTCCCAATAAAAATTTCATCAATTTTGGAGTTAACCACAAGGAGTTATAAGGGTTTACTTTTAAAATAGTCTTTTCTCATAAAATTCATAACTCTTAATCTATACATCCTAAAATCACCATTTTTGACACAATCAAGAAAACTCATCAAATTGACATTTCAAATTTTTCTAGAATTTTTGAGGGTCGAAAAATTATGAAACTGAAAAACATAATAACCCTTAAAATCCCTTACCTCAAAAGAATAGTATTTCTGACTGGAATATCGGATGTAATGTCGAAGGAAACTTGCACTGAATAGCAACTCTCCAAGTATCTAAATACACACAAAAATATGTTCGACAATATAAAGAGAAAGAAAATTTGTTTCTGGTGTGATTTTCAATTCTAACTAAAGCGCCTATTTATAGGAAAATACTAGAATGCCATAGGAGACTAAATAATAAAATATTATTATAATCTTTTTTTTTCCCCACGCAAGCCACTTTGAAAAATCAACAGCCATCACAGGACCCACCCAAAAATCAGCCACCTTTCCTAACAACCAAAAGTGGGTCCCACCCAGTTTTAATAAAAATTATTTTATTTTCCGAAACTTCAATAATTCATTGAAAATAGCCCGTTTATCAGAAAAATACGAATTTTATGTCCATTCCACACGAAATCGAATTCTCTACAACTTTGTAGCTGTAAGTTTTTCCAAATTCCAGACAGAAAATATCCGAAATCCACAAACGGACGATTTTTAACACCTTTTAAAATTCATTACAAATCATACGTTAATTTTTAACGGTTCAAAATTTGTGAATATATACTCAACTTATATATGTATAACATATCCAAAAATCACAACGATCCAACTCACGATTAAAATTATAACTCACGCATAGAGCTTTAAAAATAATGGATTGATCTTTTAATACCTCAAATCCGATAAAATCTCGATAAAATACCTCAATATTAATTCCTTCATTTATAACCACATAAATAAATCCATCATTTATATCCAAGATAAAATAAATATTTCATTATCATATAAATCAATAATTAATTATTCGCAAATAATATTACGTAATCACAATATCGATAACAACTGTGGTTCCTGTGAAAGAGAGGCTTTTCGATAAAATTTCTCCTCACTTCTTGGCGCAATTAGGTGACCAAACCTCTTTGATGTAACTTTCTGACATTGCCAATAATGCTATCTAATAATATTATCCAAATAATATGAAGTATTGATCCGATAATGAAAAATACATTTAAATGACAATTATTATTGACAACAATAATATAAAATATCAACGCAACAATTATTGAATCAATAAAATAAAATATTGAATAAAGAATTACTTAAAATAATTATCGAGTAGTGTCTTCTTTACGTAAGAATCAATAATTCAAAAATATCGCAATATCGTGTCTTTCTTGTCCACCCAATGCGTATTATCGTATTTTAACCACTGTAATCCAACAATGTTAATTGTAATAATTACGCCAGTTATTTATAAAAATTTAAATTTGTCATTTTCTTCATCCGACAGTTATTCTATTATGGGGCCCATAACCCATTTAAGTACCGTCGCATTTAATATTCTTCTTCGACAATGCAATATTCTCCCACCAAACGAATATTCTCCTAATAACAACAAGTATTTTATATACACTTGTTTATTTTGAAAAAAATTCATATATCACCCTTTAACTTTACTCTTTTATCAATTTAACCATTTACAGAATAATAATTATAAGAAAAATTGAATAATTTGATTTCATAAAATTCGAGGTCTTACACATATACTATCCATTTTGGCGCGAATACGGATACAAATTTTTGGTATAAATATCAAATATTTCATATTCCATTTACAACCTTATAAAATAATCATAAAAGCTGCATAATCAATTGAGGTCAAGGTGAGGAACAATTTATGTTCTTCCGTAAGGTATCCCTTATAATAACAATATTTTGAAATATTAAAACACTTTTTTGTGTGTAACATAGGAGCATGTATTCAATTACATGAATGATAACTCAAACAATTATATGCGATATCCCTCACCTCTTTTTTTTGCTTATAACTAACAACAATTATAACTAACAACAATGCTACTATCACATAAAAAAATATCACATAATACTTACATACACATATGATAATCTTGTGTGAGAACAACAAACCGACAATATACACGCCATGATATCTGCGAAATATGATATGTAAAAAATTTATGTGATAATAGTATTATTTTATAATTAATCATTTTTATATAAATATATACAAGATTACCAGAGTACTTGCCTTAAAAAATAGGCTTCTCCCAAGTAGATGTTATGACATGGCAGCCAAGTCACTAGTCACTACCATTTGAGCCCCACCATCTCAGTACCTTGATATATATATATATATATATATATATATATATATACGGTTCGAATTTTAAGTTTATTCTTTATCTAATATACCTCAGATACCCTTTTAAAACGATTTTTTAATTCCGGACGACGATTAACAAATCGTCATATATATAACCGCAAATATCTTAACTTTTAATGACGACAACATATAATAGAATCTTAATCAATCGTCACCCTCATTCATTACTAAAAGGGGTATGCAAGGATATATTAGATAAGAGAGATAAACAAGATATGTGATCAGATATATATATATAGAGAGAAAGGATTAAAAAGACTTCTCCTTAAATAAATGACTATTCTGAGACTCTTATATATATATATGATGAAAAATATATATATACACAACAATCGCTTATGATGATAATTTTTTTGAGTTATGATGACTGTGTAATACATAATATATATGTGTGTGTTTTAATTCAACACTGCTGCCCTTCTATTCTCCCAATCAAAATTCCTGTGAAATTTACAGGAACCCAAAAACCTATTCATAAATTAACAGAGTCTGCCAAATCTCTGGTGTCTGGACTACCAAATTCAACATGGCCTTGAATTGCTATCTTTCCAAACACCCATCAATTTTTCACAACATTAATTCAACCTCAAGAATCAATCAAAGAAGCCCACAAAGATTGCAAATCAACAACACTGAGAAGAGATGTTTGAGGTGCAACACTATTTACCAGGACAAAGATAACTCCCCAACTGCTTGCTCTTTCCATGGTCACACCAACGGTATGGAAACTATCTCATTTCTCCTCCACATTTTTTTCCTTTCTTAATTTTTATTTAGCTGTGTTTTATTTATTTATTTTTCTGGGAAAATATCCTTAAATACCCATGTGGGTAGTTGCTATTTCCAGAATATTGATTGATCAACAATTTTTCCCCTTTCTTGATTTTCTTTAGGCTGTGTTTTATTATCTCCTCTCTTTTTTTCTTTCTTTTTTTTTTATTTATTTTTGGTGAAAATATCCTTAAATACCCGTGTGGGAAGTTTCTATTTCCACAATATTGATCAACAATTTAAGTAATGTGTGCAATTTTATTTTTATTTATTTATCCGTAGAAGTGTTACTTTCATTAATAATTACACTACCCAATAATTATCAAATAAAGGTTGTTCCTAATAAATTTTTTAACCTGACATCGGGGAGGGTAGGAAACAATTTTGGAAATAATTGCATTGAACAATTAAAGGTCTGTTTGTCTACGATGAATTGTAATTCTTGAAAGTAGTGAGTTCTTGAGAACTCAAAGTCTCTTGTTAGAATTCTTAAAATTTAAATAATGTTGGATAAACTTAAACTTGCAGTAATCTTTATTCAAGTAGGTAATTGTTTGTATCTAGTTCAAAATTTTCAGCACAATTAGTGTATAGAATTTCCTGTTATATAAATATGCCCATAGTTCATTGGTACAAGTTTAATTTGGAAAAACAAGTACTTTTAATTAAAATATTGATAAGGACAAATTGCTGTTAAGAATTATAGTCATCAGACTGTAACAACAAGTCAAATTTCAAGTCTGAATCAAAATGCACCAACACCCAATGTATCGGGTCATTTTAGCTGTCCACGGGCTCATTCAAAAGATCATTACTAGAGATACTAATCTCTCATGTTATGCTCCAGTCTCCAGCAACCCGATCGGAAGACTTGATCCGAGGTTTCAAGTGTCAATTTTGATACCATATGTAACAAACCGGATCAAATCTTAGGTGCGAGTCAAATCCAAGACCAAATAGTATATCTTGGGTCATTTTAGTCCACCATAGACTCACCCAAAATGGCCATGACTGAAGGTACTACGAGTGAGACTGGTGTTACACAGACCAACCTAAGTTCCAGCATCTCTTCCCCCAGCTGTATGGTGATCCACTTATGCTGTGTAGCCTACCACTAGTGAATTCATGTACCACCAGTCAAACTATTGCTGCCACAAAGGGCAATGTTGTATGACTTCATTGGCGAGTATCATTATAAAAAATTAGTATAGAAACTCATGCCACTGAACTAGTGTCAATTATATTATTTGGTTAAATAAAAAGTACAGTATTTTCTTTCTAACAGAATGTTACATGAGAATAATTATGGAACGTGTAAAGATGCTTCATTCTAATTGTTGTTTTGCCATCAGAAGAAGAACTATAAATCCTCAATTGTAGTTTGGATTTGTTTTACTGACATTTATATTTAGCCCAGTCTTAGTTTTGAATTTGGCAAGCTGGGGCTAGTTTCTTTCGTACAGTAATTTGGTTATAGTAAGGGTTGTAACAGCATGTATTTGGAGTTTGATTCATCATTCATCCAATTATTATTTTACAGAAAAAAGAAACAAAGCCAAAGTATTAAAGTCTCCTTTAAAATTCATGCATAACATAACTTCCATCTGAAATGATATTCCTGTTTCTTTCATGCATACTAGTGTTTATGTTTAACTGTGTCATCGACAAACCTTAACATGCGTGAAAAAAGGTCAAATGGAACTCGCATTTTGGAATGGAGGGAGTAGTACCTACTGTGCAACAGAGTTTGACTAAGAACTAAATGGGAATAGTTATTATGAACTTTCATCCTATTTGTTTCTTCCTTGGCAGAACATACCAATTGGTCATGTATTTGTCCGACTGGTGTCTTGTACACTTTTTACTGCCTTTAAACTGTGTTGATTTCCATTATGATCACATATCCTGCAGTAGGTGTAACATAAATTGGTTTAGAGCTCTCTGTATAAAAGGTGGAGGTTCAATGCGTTGGAGTGACCCTCATATGCAACAAATAGGGTCTTCTTATTTCAAAATTAGATAGTATAAGGTAGGCAGGTTGTAGGTAATATTGCGATCCCATGAACTTGGTAGCCACTCAAGGGTACAGGTGATCGATACTGCCTTGGCGTGGACATTGAGAACTTGGATTGGCAGTAAAGATCCTTTTCAACACCTCAATGAACTGTTTGTTCATGCTTTGTATGAAAATCCTTTCCATGATATTTCTTAAACTTGTGCATCCAAAAGTGGCCCAATGAGTTGAACTTTACATCGAAAACTCAAATTCCGACGACACAGGTTTACATCTATTGGAGCTGTCCCCAAACAAGATAGAACTCACTAGAATTACTAGTCCAAATCGGCAGATAGTATACGCAGTTTTGCTTATTTGGTTTTGTGCTGATTGCTAAAATTTAACTTCAGTTCTCTCACAGTTTTATGCAGATATATTAGTAGAGTATTAGCACCGTTAAAGTATATCTATATTGAGGATCTTAAGCTTTTATCTTTGCAGGAGAGAAGGGATTATTAGCATTGTCTCCACCTCACCAAGGTATTGATGGAGAATGGAGTGATCGATCTGGAGTAATTGTGTACAAATGGAATGAGAAGAATAATCGTCCAAACTCCGGGAGAGCAAACTGGAAAAAGAGATGGAGCTGTTGTTCCGAGTATGGCGAAAATGCCCCACCCTGCCGGCAAGGTTGGCATGTATCATATGATGATGGCTTCACCTTGTACTAGTTATACTGGAATCAATAATATCACCAAATCAATTATATCAGCAGAATCACAGAAGAAATGTAGGCACCATTTATCATCCAGAATGACGATGAATAATGTTTCCAGATAACAAAGTTTGATTAGATCATGCAGAAACTGAACTGATAAAATCAGAAATTATCTTAGGCTCTGCAGGAGATTGAGAAATATACTATACATACTCCCTTTGTCTGAAAAAAAATGACAATGGTACTCTTTTCCATACACGGGAGAAAAATAACAATGATACTCTTTTTAAAGACAAATAGAGTCTTAACTGTTATGTAGTCAGGGCAGATCAGGATCTATTTCTAGTAGGGGCGGATTTTTTTTTTGGCTAAAGTTTAGCGAGGTAGTAGTAGTTTAAGTTTTTTTTTGCCCCTCTAAGTTTAGCTTTTTTATAAATTTGCCCCTTTAAGTTTATTAAATTTTATTTTTGCTCCTCTCACTATAGTTAAGTTGAGCATAGGCTGTGTTCCATTTGCCCTCCACATAGATCCGGCAGTGAATAATGTAGTGACTATTGGGAGCAATGTAACATTCCAGATTTCCTTCCAACCTTAGTTTAAAATTCAAAACAATGTAACCATTTCCTTTTAATATTGTTGAAACTGGGGAAACATAGTTGAAGTCCTGAAATTGTTAGCATCAGTACTCAAACTGACTTCATTTATCTCAATAATAAAATATGTGGATCAAGTTGATACAAATTCATTCATATACAAATATATTATTCTCTCTCAACTCTTTAACCAACAACATTATACATCAACAAACTGATCAAAATGATCCAACAGTTTTAAAAGACTCATGAACATGCCTCAAAGTTTCTTGATCTTTAGTCCATTCCGGCGTAGGCGCATTAACAAAATGCGCATAAAGCTTATTCCTCGCACTAGTAACCGATATTAAGCTATGTTTAGCAACCCCATCAATCTCATAAATGTAATACACTTGCCCCTTCTCATCCTTCGTTTCCTCTGAGGTTACATTATCTGCACTAGCAATTAAGTCCTGCAAATCAACATCAGACAATGCTAAGTTGTTCAAAATAGCTTCTTTAGGCGCCAGTTGTCGAATGCCGGAAAGAAACAGCAAGTACTCTTTTTCTGCCTTTTTTTTTGGGTTATAAAATTCACTGTCTGTCCCATTTGTTCCTTTCTCAACTTTGGACACTAGCTTCTCTTTCCATCCCTCCGGCACGTCGTAGATGTATTCGGCGGAGTCTTTCTTGTTGGAGTTGCCACCGTAGCCGCCGTAGTTGGCAGCGCTAGCGGCTGTGCCGTAGTAAGTTTGGTATGATGGGATGGTTGGGGAGTCTGCTAGGGAGGGTGGTGTGGTAGTTAGGATTGTGGCTGCGGCTAAGGCGGTGGCGGTTAAGGCGGTGGTTAAGGTAGTTGAGGGTGGTTTGGAAGGTGGGATGGTGAGGGATAGTGGTGGTTTTGAAGGGGTTGTGGAGGCGGAGGTGCTGGTCGTGGTGGTGGTGGAGAAGAGGGCAGAGGGGGAGAAAATGGTTGCCATTTTTTGGGATAATTGTGGATAGGGTGGATGATGTTGCTTTTTGTGTATGTGTGTGATTTGTGGTCTTTGTTTAAAAATATTTGTCTGTGATGTGAGTCAAGATTTTTTCTTATCCTATTAAAAAAAGGAACGCTGAGGTGGTATAGCTGATGAGTGATATTGACCAATCATGGTGGAGAATGGTGCCATGTCATCCTGACTAGTGAGATTTAATTTTAGTCTACATGTAAATTTGGAATGAATCCTAAAGAAAAGTCTCAAGGTGCTAAAAATAAAAATATATATATATATATATATATATATATATATATATATCATGTATTGAATTTAGCTGACGCGCTTAAAATGCGAATTTGTATAATTTTTAATTTATTTATTTTTGTTTTTTTTTAAAAACAATAAAAAAAAAATTATGGATAATAATTTTACTTAATACAATATTGCTTTTGGATGTGATTTCCATTTCCCTCGACCTTGATCCTTCAATATATATATATATATATATATATATATATATATATATATATATATTTTGTTTTTGATTTCAAAATCTTTTCATCTACATACTTTTATTATCATATAAATGTTATTGTAGTTTTAAATTTATTTAATCTCTCATCAATATTTAGTTATACAATATTAGTTAAGCAATACATTTTAAAAGGGACTAATATTTTTATATAAAAATCATTGCACATAATATTAATTGATTATTATTATATTAACATAATATAATGTAAAAAATATAAACAGGGCAATTATTTTATAACAAAACACATTTTTTGTACAAGATCATGAGCTAATTTGGATAATAAAGAATGCAGGGATTGTAGCGTTGCTCGAATGTCAATTTATGTGTAACTAAAGTAAATTGTGTCAATTATTATACCATCTCTATTAAATTAAATGGTAATGTTAGGAGTATCAGTTTTTTTGGCCTTAAATAATGTGACACTGAATGAAATAAAATTTTTATGACAATACCGAATGCACTCAACTAATATAATGATACCACATCATTTTAAGACATTATTTGAGGGGGGAAAATTGAGACTATTAACATTATTCTAAATTAAACTGTCAATAAAATATAAGATAAATATGGCATGAAAAATATTGGAGCATAAACTATTAAAAATGAAGATTTTCAGAAATAAATAGGGCAATGTGTATAATTAATAAACTAAATATGTCGATTAGTAATATATTTGGTCAAATTTGATTATTAAATTATAAACAGCTTTCAAAAGATAATTATCAAATCGATACTTTTGATTATTTTTATAAAAATAATTGTGAGACCCCAAATTTTATGAATAAATATTTAAATTTTTAGAATTATTTTTTCAAAATTATGGTGTGGATTTGAGATAATGTTATAAATATGGGTAATATTTAAAAATTTTGCACAAAGACGCAAGTTGTTATATAATATTCGATTGGTTTGGAATATTCGTTTTAACGGGGAATATTCGTGATGACGGCACAATCATTAATGGACCCATGCGGAATTATTGTTTGATTGAGAAAACGACAAAAATATTTAATGAAAATAACGCCTAAGTTTTACTGTTAACTCTTTGTTGAAACACCCAAAGTGTTAAAGTAAGTGCACGAGAATACGCGCGTGGTTGCATAGTACACCAGATTGATTATTGATGCTTACGTGAGAAGTCACTCGGTTTTGTTCAATTATTAGCTTCATAATTGTTGCGATAAGATCTCACGTTATTTGATTCAATTATTGTTTATATTTTTATATTATTAAATCAATAATTGAGATGACGAGTTATTAATATTATTATTTGAAATATTAACGATGTCTGAAGTTCGCCATGAGAGGGTTTGGTCACCCTAATCATAGGCCAATAATAGTAGAAATCCTTATCGAAAGCCCTCTATTTCCGGGAACGACCTCGATTAATAGTGTGAATTATAATAATGATGATGAAATTTTGTTTTATTAGTATTATTAAGGTAATAAAACAGAAAAAAATTATATAAACAAAATACTTTTATAAAGTTATTTGTTTTATTAGACTATAAATAGAATATATTATATTCTATTATGCGAGAGTGTTTTCAGCATAGTAAAATCTTTTTATATAAAACAAAATACTTTTATAAAGTTATTCGCTTTATTGACTATAAATAGAATATATTATATTTTATTATGCATAGTGTTTACAGTAGTCTCGCATAGTGTTTCAGAGTAAAATCTTTTTATATAAAAATGTAATACTTTTATAAAGTTATTTGTTTTATTAGACTATAAATAGAATATATTATATTTTATTATGTAGTATTTGCAGATAAATTCTGCGATAGTGTTTGCAGATAAGAAAATCTTTTTTTATATAAAATGTAATACTTTTATAAAGTTATTCGCTTTTATTAGATTATAAATAGAATATATTATATTTTATTTAAAAGATTTTATTTTATTAGAATATTTTATAGTAAACCAATCTGGACCGGTCCATTTAAAAAGTAAATCAATCTGGACCGTTCGTGAATTAGTTACTATTCACCATTCTCCAATAAATAGAAGCTCATTCCTTCATTATTTCTTACTAATTCACCGAAACTCTCGAGAGAGAAACTATAGAGAAATTCTTCTTCTATAATCTTGAGCGTATTTTCTTTTAGAGTTTAAGAAAGCTTTTGAAGCGTAGTCTGCAAGTTTCTTCAGTATATCCATGCCCTACCCATCTGAGTACTCTTCTTTATAAGGTAAGGGGTACTATTTCTTTTGTATTCATGAAGAGAACTTCATTATTCCATTCTTTATTATTCTCGCTGAATAACTCAGATACGCCAAGCACCCTATACTTTGTGAAATTCTTCTCATTATTCCATTCTTTATTATTATGTTGAATAACTCCGTCATGCCAAGTACCGCATACATGGTGAAATTCTTCTATTATTCCATTCTTTATCATTATGTTGAATAACTTTGCCTATGCTAAGTACCGCATACACGGTAAAATTCTTCATTATTCCATTCTTTATTATTATTCGTTGGAACATCCCGCTTGCGCATGCAATTTCGCCGACCGGGTTCCGTTATTTATTATTCTGCTGGAATATCCGCGTGCATGCGTTCTTACGTGACACGTTCCATTATTTATTATTCGCTGAATAACTCATCTGCATGCGCCTATCGCATGCCCGGTGATTTCTTTTGTTATTTCATTCTTTATTATACTTAGTTGGTTAAAGTTTTGACTTCTATACTCCATGAAATTATCGGTAGTAGTGCGGGGATGATACTAATGAATATTATCGTCGTAGTCCGTGGATGATGTGGATTATTTATTGTCGAGTCTCAAATGATAAAAGTGATGAAAAACTTTTAAATCATAAAAGATAGTAGATTTTATTCTCTACTTGACTTTTTTAATGGATCATTATTCCGCCGCAGCTTAAACTTGATGTCTATCAGTATTTTATCGCTTTAACATTGTTGAAGACTAATGATAATTTATTCTCGCATTATCTTAGTCATAATATTTCTTTCTTGGGCTAGTTGAGCTCACCCTTTTACTTTCATTGTTCTCTTCAGAAATAAGAACGTAGTAGGGACTAGTCGAGAACCAAAGTGACTATCCGTATAATAGCATTAGTAGTCCTCACTATTCTGTTAAATAGTGTGATAATAAATATAATGAGGACTCAATTGAGTGTGAATATTGTCTAGATGACAATATTTTTATTAAAACTCACAACATATGTTTTGTCGTATTTTACACGACTGTTGTATAATTGAGTTGTATTTGAATTTTGTACCATGTATTTGGCGACTCAAGATGGGTGATGTATACCTATTTTGGGGGCGTCAAAGTTGGTATCAAAGCTTAGGGATATGATCCATGGCTGAGATGTGAGACAAGAACTAGGAGGGGAGAAACGGGGAATTCCTTCGCTAGTATGACCTACCTAAGTTTATTTGGTATTTAATTGGCCACCGGTATAGGGATAATATGTGATATGTTAATTAACCCTTGTTTTGTGGCGATTTGAAAATGGCATCCAAAATGTTGAGAACATCAATGGAGCACAGGAGACCGTTAAGTCTCCACATATCAATAATCGTGATAATGTGCATCGAGAAAGCGACAATCCTCGTGCAAACAACAACATCGACCAAATGATGAACGATGGAATGTTCGTGAGGCTTTATGCAATTCATGCAACAACAAAAAGAGAGACTCTGCTCAAAATATAGGTGGAAATAATGGCAACCCATTTGCCCATTACCGCTAAGCGCTTCAAAGAGCCGACCACCGTTTTTTGGAATGCCGAACCACTTAAGGCGGAGACGTGGTTAAAGCAGATCAACAAGATATTTGATGTCTTGGGATGCTCCGAGAGCAAAAGGTTCCTTTGCCAACTTCATGTTGCGTGCAAAGGCAGACATTACTGGGGATCAGAAAGCGTACTCAACTCGCCGCCAGACCGAAGATGTCTTGGGAGAAGTTCCAAGAACTGCTCAACGACAAGTACTTTTCCGAAAGTATTCGCCATACATGAAAGAGGTAGAGTTCATTAAATCGAACAAAACAACACGACCGTGTCGCAAAGACGAAGTCAAGTTTGTCGAGTTTTCTCGATTAAGGTCCCCATTTGGTTAATAATGAGGAGAGAATGACACGGATGTTTCTAAGAGGTTTGAAACCCAATATACGCCAATACCTCATTTCTCACAAACTTTGTTTATATTCGATGTTGTGAATAGGGCTCGATTATTAGAGCGCAATAATGAGTCAAGACAACCAAAAAAGGCAACGACCAACAACACGATAATAATCGCATTCGGCAGGCAATTCGGGCCATCTAACAATGATAACCATCGTGGGGAAATTATCATGCCACGAAATGGTAACAACTTCTGGTGGTAATCATGGCCAAGATAATAGAAGTGGAAATTTCAAGAAGAGAAGGTTCAATAATGATGGAAAGACAAAGAAGACCAAAGACCCGCTTCAAAGGAAGAAGAATGACCAATTTGGTCGATGTTTCAAATGCGACAAGAGAGACACATCCGTCTAAACCGAATCAGACGAAGAATCCAAAGCGTGTTTTAATTATGAAAGAGAAGGTCACCTAGCTCGATTTTTTCAGATGGTGAAGTCAAGTCCAAATTTGGGATGGTGATGCCAAAGGATGTCCCGCATAAGCCAAAGCCTAGAGTTTAAGAGAGAGCATTTTTTTTTCGTGACGAGGAACCCGAATAAAATTATCATGGATAAGTTAATCATCAACTCTTGCGAAGTCTATACCGTGTTAGATAACTTGCCTACTCACTCTTTTATTTCACCTAGTTATGTTCAATGTTTGAATTTAACTCCTGAGAAGTTAGACTTTGATTTATCTGTTGAAACTCGGTTGGCCTTCACACTTCCACTATTTATAAATCTTGTTTGATTCAAATCAACACTTTCACGCTACTCCGTCGATCTTATCTCTTTGAAAATACTTGCCTTTTGATGTGATTTTAGGAATCGATTGGTTAACTACTCATCATACTTTTAGTAAGGTTGTTAGCTTTCATATTCATAACCAACCTCATTATACTAATTCAAGCAACCAAACCACTAAATTCAATCATCATCATATCGTCCATAAGAAAAGAGCCTCGAGCCTTTTCACGGGTGACTTCCAAGTTTTGGAATACAAGCTTAGAATATCCGTAGGGGACGCCGTGAATAATTTGGTGGCAAGTTGATAGTATCAATGTGACGTCTATCCAAGTCTTGGATGGGAGTCACAGCTTTTGAATGATATTTCTATTGTTAATAAATTTCCTGACATATTCCTGAAGACTTCTTAGCCTACCCCTAAAGCGTGAAATCAAATTTTGTATTGACCCCAGTACAAAACCCATTTCTAAAAACCTCAAATATTTTCTTCACCCAAAACGAACGTAACATGTGCCAAAGATGTTGGCTCGAGCTGTTGAAGATTACGATCGTACCATTCAATATCATTGTGGAAGAGCGAACGTGGTAGCTGATGCATTGAGTAGAAGATCATATGCGGGTACGAGTGTGATATTGTCAACGCAAAGGCCCATTTTGTGTGACTTGCAAAGGATGGAGATAGAGTTAAAGACTCCAGGGACCCATGTGATGATGGCGAATATACGAGTAGAATCGACTTTAATCGATAAAGTTAAAGCCGTGTAAGCTACATACTCATAGCTGATGCATGTGAAGAAGATGGTTCAAGAGGGCGTTATTGTAAGACCCCGAAATTTTTTTTAAATAAAAATTAATTTCCTTTATTTATTATTTTAAAATAGTAAGGGTGGATTTGATTAATGTGGTTAGTTATGGGTAAAATACGCAAATATTTCAAAATAAGCAAGTGGTTATAAAATATTCATTGTTGTCGGGGAATATTCGTTTGGTCGTGGAATATTCAGCATCGTCGAGGAATATTCGTATTTACGACGCAATGCATGTGGGCCCCATAACTGAAAAGCGATTGGATGAGGAAAACGACAAAGTTTGGGTGGTTATAAATAACTGGCGTAGTTGTTACTGCTAAGATCGCTGAATACCCGCGTTAAAATACGAGAATACGCCGTGGTCGCACAAAGAAAGCACACTTCAGATTGCATACAAGATTGTTGAATTATTGATTCGCACGTAAGATGGCACTACTCAATAATTTTCACATGAAGTCTTCGCTCAATATTTTATTTTATTGATTCAATAATTGTGCGTTGGTATTTTATATTATCATTGCTTCAATAATTGTCACCGCATGCGATTTTCCATTATCGATCAATAATTCATATTATTTGAATAATATTATTAGATAACATTATTGGCAATGTCTAGAAAGTTCTGCTCTAAGGAGAGGTTTGGTCACCTAATTGCGCCCAAGAAGGAGAGATCCTTATCGAAAGCCCCTCTTCCCTGAAACTACTGTCATTGTCATAATCAGGATTCTGTAATATTATTTGTGAATAATTAATTATTGATTCATATGGTAAGGAAATATTTATTTTATATGAATATAAATGATGGATTTATTTATGTGGTTATTAATGAAGGAATTAATGTTGAGGTGTTTTATCGGTATTTTATCTGATCGAGGTGTTAAAAATCAAATCGTGGGTTTTGAGATATATTATGGGTTATAATTTTAATCCGACCGCTGGATTGTGGTAATTTTGGGTATGTTATACATACATAAGTTGAGTATATGTCCACAAATTTTGAACCGCTAAAATGCACGAATGATTTGTTATGAATTTTAAGAGGTGTCCGATTCTAAATCGTGGTTATAATTGATTTTGGTGGAAAATTCTAGAATTGAGTGGGCCCACTTGTGGTTGGTGAAGAAATGTGCTGAATTTTATTTCAAATGTGGTGGTGGCAATAGTAGCAGTAAAGCCATCGTGTAGCAGTCAAGTCTGCTTTCTACCAATAACATTTTCCTATAAATAGAGGGCTAAGTTAGAATTGAAAATCACACCGTAAACAAAGTTTTCTCTTTTCTCTCTCTATATTATTGAGCATATTTTATGAGTATTTAGATACTTTGAGAGTTGTTGCTCAAAGATAAGTTTCATTCAAAGATCACTTCCGCCTTTCCTTCCGGCAGCAATCGATTCTTTGAGGTAAGGAATGTTATTTTCTTCTCAAATGATATTAATTCTTCAATATCATTATCTTCAAAATATCAGTTGGAACTTTTTATCAAATTTGGAACTTTTTCATGTCGGGGTTACTTATTCATGAGTTACTATTCATGAGTTACTATTCACGAGTTACTATTCATGAGTTACTATTCACGAGTTACTATTCACGAGTACTATTCATGTAAGTTGTGAAGATGTTTTTGTGGAATTTCTATCTTTTGGTGTCTGAGTTACTATTCACGATACTTGGCACTATTCACGATACTAAGATTATTCAATCAAAAAATAAAATTTCTTCTTTTGTCCAAAATATCTATTCGGATACTAGCTTTGATTGTATCCATGTTTTGATTATTCTCGAATGTTACACCACTACGATTATTTTTGAGGTATTTTTGACGTGGATAAAACCAAGTACGAATCCTTGATCCTTAATCCTTGTCATTTTGTTTCACCGGATTCGCTTTTTAAAAATATTTTCATCATCCTCGCCTTACATGATGATATTATTGAATATCTTTGGCCCAGAGCAAAGATGAATGATTTCTCAAGAATATCTTTGGCTCAGAGTGCAAAGATGAATGATTTTCAAGAATATCTTTGGCCCAGAGTGCAAAAGATAAGCAGTGTTTAAATGAACACGATCGATCGATGAATATCTTTGGCCTTTAGTGCAAAGATGAACAGTGTTGAGATGAAATACGACCGATTGATGAATATCTTTGGCCCGTAGTAAAAGATGAATATTTGATTTGAGATGAATATCGATTGATGTTACAGGGGATAAAATATTGATGATGGACCGTTAAATTCATAGATTATAGTAGATTTCATTCTCTACGTAACTCTTCTATGAATTATTATTTCATCACGAATATTGATCTCAAACTTGTTGTCTCATCAGATTCTATCGATTTTTCCTCGTTGAAGACTAACGATAATTGTTGTATATTATCTTAGTCATAATATTCTTTACCGGGCTAGTTGAGCTCACCCTTTTCCTTGTTGTTCCATTTTTCTTCTCGTGAGGCGAGAATGTAATGAGTACTAGTCTGGGTATGGAATGAAGGTTCTAGAGAGAGTTGTTTAGTAGTCCTCACCATTATTGTAAAATAATGTATCAATAAATGTGATGAGGATTTATTTGAGTATAAATATTGTCTGAAGATAATATTTGTATTTAAACTCACGCTTTATTGTTGTGATAATAAAGT